>JANRGW010035895.1:0-127187 GCA_024733675.1 Psilopsiagon aymara
AGTTCTGGTGTCCTCAACATAAAAAGGACATGGAACTGCTGGAACAAGTCCAGAGGAGGGCCATGAGGATGATCATGTGACTGGAGCACTTCCCATATGAAGATAGGCTGAGAAAACTAGGGCTGTTCATCCTGGAAAAGAGAAGGCTTCATGGAGACCTCAGAGCAGCCTTCCAATATCTGAGGGGGGCCTATAAGGATGCTGGAGAAGGACTCTTCATCAGGGATTGTAACAACAGGACAAGGGGTAGCGGGTTTAAACTTCAACAGGGAAGTTCAGGTTGGATATAAAGAAGAAGCTCTTTACTTTGAGGGTGGTGAGGCACTGAACAGGTTGCCCAAAAAAGTGGAAAATGCTCTATCCCTGGCAGTGTTCAAGGCCAGGCTGGACAGAGCTTTGGGCAACATGGTCTAGTGTGAGGTGTCTGCCTAAGGCAGAGGGCTGGAACTAGATGATCTTAAGGTCCTTTCTAACCCTAACCATTCTATGATTCTGTAACAGCTTGCACCCAACCTGCAAAATCCCCATGCAGCAAATAATGGTGGAGGGGCTATGGCTGCACCGAAGTGCCACGCCAGCCCACAGCATCCCACCCCACATCAAAAGCGATGTGACCAATAAGCCAACCGAGGGGGTGACAGTAATCCCTGACATTTTTTTAAATTTGGGAGCTCTTTGCCTCCTCCCATGCTTCTCTCTTAATTTCTCCTGCTCATTATTACATAGGCCACAAACAGCTGTCATATGCAACAGTAAATTTCATAAGGGAGAAAATACCTTTTTCTATGGTCCGAGCTATGGCACTTAAAATCTAAAGTGACAGGGTATGCTATTCATAAAGTAACAATAAACATAATCACTCTGAATAAATGTTCCTTAAAACAACTTCTGCAATTATTGTAAGTACCTCTGAGTCCAGTAAGATAAACAACTATCTTTGAATACTTGCATTAATGCACTTGACTACTCTTTACAGACAAATATTCCTCTTTCTCTCCAACCATTAATACGTACTTAGAAAATGGCATTTAAATACTGTTACTCACAAGATTCACACATCAGCTCACAAGGAGAAGGGGTTTGCTACACACATTTAAATGCAGAATAAACATAACACAGGATAAATAAATGCAGAATAAACCTCGGTCCACTAGGTACATGTCAGAACCTTGAACTGCTCCCTGAGTAACATTCTAGACAGAGCAGTTAACAAAAGGAAATAGCCACTAAATACCTTTGTAAAAATATATTACACATACCTATTATAAAGTCCATAAATAGTTTTTGTTTATAAACAATAAGAAAATTCACAAGCACAAAAAAAGTCCCAAAGATCACAGATCTTCCAGAAAGAGTGACAGCCTCTTAACACAAGTTCATCCTTCCTCTTTTAGTATAGGATATAAATATGATTAAATCTAATAAAAATGACATTCTTTCATCCAGGAATACTTCTGCCAAATATCTGATGCTTAAAAATCGTGCTTTTCTATCATTAACTTTTTTTTCATTCCTTTTGAAATGTGAGCGGACTAACAACTTTACTAAGGAGATAGAGAACTGACTTCATAGCACATGCTAGCAAAAAACAGGTATCAATAAAGTAGAGTGTCCACCCAAATGAGTCCCAACACCACCAGGAATAACAGAGGAAAATTAGGAGAGGTAGAGACAGAAGTTTGTCCATTCTCCTCCAATGCTAACTTAAACAAGAAGAGATCTTGACAAAATACTCCCATCAAACATATACCCATCAAGTCAAATAACCATACTTGGTCCATCAAGTATTGATGAAGCCAGGTAAACTTCAACCTCCTGAGCTCACAAGCATAACAAATGCCCCCTGGGATCCCATTAAATTTGAGCTGAACTTCATTTCAATGCCACATCAAGTGGTCCAAGCTGCAAATGGCCGTCATGCAAGAAAATTCTGCCATTGAGTAGGCAGACTCCCATGCACAACAAACATGGTGAACACTTATCCCTGCTGGGTTTCTCTGCAGCCCCTGCCTAATCAAAACATTTGCTCTCCATGCTGGATAAGGAGGCCATTTTCCTTGCTTATTTATTTAGCTCTCTATTGTGTTTGATTAACTGTAATAAAGGCAAATCAATCTTTTGTGTTCACGTAAAATGAAAAAAACAGAACAAATTTAGCTTTAATGGCCCAATATATGCTCAGCTGGAATGCACTTACCGAGCAAGCGAGCTAGACAAAGGAATTCAGGCAGCTTTAAACACCACTGGGAGCATGCTGAGATCACACATACCTCTACCTGTTTAAAGGTAAAAAACAAACCCACCCGACACACAGTGAAGATGTTTTCTGTTACTCTGTAATTCTGTATATAAACACTTCAAGTACTACAACGGTTTTCTTTTGCATCCTTTAGATTTCCATAGCCAGAGCTTGGAGATGCTAGGAAACAAGTATCCAGAGGAACGTTGTCAGAAGGAGAAGGCATGAAGTTTTAAATCCATGAGAATACTTCCTCCACTGTCAGTAAACTTGCCTCTAAACTCAGATTTGTTGTAAGTTTTTGACATCAATAACCTCTCATGAGGATTGTAAGATAGCATGAAATTCACGACCAGTATGAAATGATGAGGTTTCTGCATAATGAATTCGAGTGAGAAGCTTATCATTGCAAGGTAGCACCCTGAGAAACTCTTTCCCTCATATATTCTAAGTATAATGTTGAGACAACAGTGGAAATCACAAAAGGAACTATGCTTGCTTTTATGCAATACCCATTAAAAGCCTTTAGTAACATACAGAAATACTCAGACCATGGAAGCCAAGTATTAGCCTACAAAGAATTTAACCTCAGTCTTAGCAATGCATAAAAAAGAACAGCTTGACTATGACAGAAACAAAATGTAGCAAAAGGCATTTGTGCCCACATCTGAAGTACTCCAGACCCTAAATACATAGGTGTGTTCGTAGGTTTCATTCTACATTAGCTTTGGCCTTTTAACAAGAATTTTTGAAAGCAGAAAGAATCCATCCATCCCTTTTCTGACATTAAATTTGACATACCTCCTTTGCTATAATAGCTATTGCAACAGCTTTGGGATGATGGTATGTGTCTAGTCTCTCCCGGGAGGAAATAAGATCACTTTCCCTTAAAATTCCTTTCTCCATGGTATGATTATTATAGCTTCACCTGTATTATCCAGAAACAAATCATAGAAGCCACTGGCATCAAAAGGTGGTGCCTTCTGGCATTGACCGCTTAATGTTACCACTTAATTCAGACTTTGGCCATACTCATACTAGAGAGCTTACTGGCCATGCCAGAATGTCCAAGCTGGCAGAGCTGTTACCTTTAGATCCAGCAATGCTGACAGAAGATGGGGTTTTGCTGGCAGTTACACCAGCTCTGAGCACTGCAAGCTAAGCTGACGAAAGTTGTCATACCCATATCAGATTTCTGACATGCAGCAACATGTAAAATCAAAGCGTTGCATTTTTGCACTCTGGGGCACTGCAGCAACATTGACAGAGCTTTGGAGAATAGCACCGTGTTACTCTGAAATGCTTCAAAGAAAACTAAATGGTTTTTAAGAATCCTGTAATTGTCCCCACAGTTGTTATTAGGTTTGTAGCTTCCATAGCTTAAGTCAGGAATTTGCAAGAAGATTGCAGTCAATGGGGTGGATTTTTTTTGATACAGAGATCTCAAGGTCAGAAAGGTCCATCATTTTCACGTAATCTGGTCTCCTCTTCCACACAAATTTGGAATTATAGACAGCCAAGTGCCAGGACACCTCTGCCAGTGATTTGCAATGACCCTTGACAGGGCAGTTGAACTGTCACCACACCACAGCTTCATTTTTAAGATAAAGAAGATGCACATCTCTTTGGAGCAAATGTTTGTACGCTGCTGTGAGAATACTTGGATGAGAGTGCTGTGCAAAGCATCAGAAGGAAGATACCATGATTGTATCCATTTTTTTTTTATATTTTGTGAGCAGAAAGACTCACACAGTCAAAATAGAATGCCCATGTGGACTGTAACAAAGTCTTATGTGTGGCTGAGGTAGGAGTGAGGAATGAAATGAAGTACTGGAAATGATTGCACCATCCTACAGAGTGGGACTCCTGTGTAAGAAGGAAAGGAACTTCCTGCAGATTCTCTTATCAGTGGAGTAGACCTGCAGTGCACATCTACAGAAATAAATGGCAGCAGAGCTTAACGCCATTCATCACCAAAGGCAAACAACTCTGAAAAACAGGCCTGCCACGGTGGACTACCAATACTCATCCCATCAGAAAGCAAACCCTGCTTTCAGACAAAGCAAGCACAGCTTTTTCAGCAGGTGCAGAGTGATGCTCTGTAAGCTCTCAGGCAGCTTTGAACCTCAGCACCTCATAGGTGGTGGAACAAATTGCCTGGCTGGTCCCAGGATATCCCTTGTACCTAAGTCTCCCACTTACCCACAGTGTGCAAATAGTCGAAACAAATACTACAATCTGACACCATAGAGCTCTCAACAGCTGTCAACTCATTAAGTTCTATTCACTGGCTTCCCACCTCTTTGCCAGCGTATTACATAAACTGCTTTTTAGCTGGCAGCCTTTCCCTTTGCCTGAAACCAGTTTGTACTGAGCATGTTTAAGTCCATTGGTTGTTTTTCTTTCTTCCTTTTTTTTTTTTTTTTTTTTTTTAATGCATTTATTCCCTTCCCTTTGGTGATTTGCCTTGCTTTGCAACAATTTGAATGGACTGCAGGATAATGTTTCATGATCAAGCTGCAACTGGAAATTAATATTTTATAGCAGCTGAACAGAGGTTTGGCTGTAAGTGACTATAATCCTAATTAAAAAAAAAAAGCAAGACAGAAAAATGAATTTAATTAATGAAATATTGATGCAATTTACAAAAAAAAGGCCTTTCCATTTAGAAGGGAATTCCTGCAATGTGAATTTTATAGAAAGAATTGGAGGTTTACTACCACCTTCTTGATTTATCTAGTGATGTTTCTCATATTTCATTTTTGCCCTTTTCAGTGTCTTTAAGACGCCTGAAGGGATATCTGGTATCCACCCATACAAAGTCACAGATGCAAGTGCTCCAAATGCAAACATATACTTGTAATGACTGTGTATTAAGAGTAAGTGAAAACAGGGCATAAGTGTAGCCATGCTAGCTCAAACTGCATCTAAGCCTCGATTCTTGCCTCTCACATTAGCCTATTATTTATGTTTGTTGATAAGAAAGGCAAACATAAGAGAAACATGCAGAAGTAGTTTTCTCTCACATATGCTACTTGAAGTAGCAAGCATCAGTTAGGAAGTGGTTATACCTACATCTTTGTGCTGCATAGATTTTGTATTTCATATGTCTTAATGGGATTTTCTACCTCAAACTGGCATATTAGCTTTTAAAATCCATATTTTTCCTACAATACTGTATGTCAGTGAGTTCCACGTTATGTACAACAGCACTTCGTCCTGTTTGAGCTCAGCCGGATGCTATTTTATTTCACTGCTTAGTCCTTGTTGCATGAAAAACAGTGAGCAGTCTTTCCCTACTTGCAATTTCTCTGCACCATTTTAATGTGAGAGACCTCTGTTATCACTATTTGGATACAGATTTTTCAGCCTGAAGAATGCCAGCCTATTTAACCTCTCCTCATGCGGAAACCATTGCATATGCTTGATCATCCCTGCTAATCTCTTCTGCAGCTTGCCTGGTTATCATAGATCGTTTTTTTTTTGGGAGCTGATGGCCAAAACTGACTGCAGTGCAGAAGACAAAGCACAATACAGATTTATGCAGTGGCATAACAATATCTTCTGTTTGTTTGCTTGGTTTTCCCTAATAACATCTGAACTTGTTTTGCTTTCTTGAATGTGAATAACATGTCCAAAAGTACCCAAATCTGGGCATTTGTCAGTATATAAACTTATTTTCAATGTGGTTAAGCACACACATAAACCAGTACCCAGTAATGCATTTCTTCTGTTACAACCACGGTTTTACAACATTTTTGAATTAAGGACCCTATAACAGGAGGAATGTTGATTCTTGATATGATTCAGAATACCATCTATTGAATTGTGTATGACAGTGGGATCTACAAATAAGTGATAAAGCATTTGGGAGGATGCTGGATAAGTCCAACAAGATGACACCTTTCTGACATTGCAGAGGGCACCTGAATAAGCCCAAGGGATGCCTGTCAGGTTCACGGTGACAAGAGGCAATGCACTGCAATATGGCATCATTCAAAATAGACTGCAGGAATCCTATTGATGCACACAAGATAAGTTAGAGTGAAGACTCAATATTTAAATTAGAAGGTGGAATGCATACCTATACATTTCAGAAGTGAGGCCAAACTGTAGAATCTGCGTCAACCTGTCTCCTGATGCCTTTTTGCTGGTAAATGTTCATTATACTATATAAGTTGTAAAGTAAATCTTGCTTAAATATAACGTCAAAATGCTGAATCAAATTAGAAGATGAGAATAGCCCTGAACCGTATAAAACCCACAGCTGTACTTTATAGCTCTAGAGTCAAAAAGGGAAAAACTATGGTATATATCTTCCTCAAGCCATTTGTATCATTTTCAGTGATATCACGTTTCAATCTGGAGTGGACCCACTGTGGATCAGTGATGAAAGCAGTTGTAAGAAAACTGCGTTGATTTAAAGTTAGTGAGGGCAAAGAGAATGGACACTAATCGAAACCCCACCCCTTCTTCTTTTAGACTCTGAGGAAAGCTGAGGGAGTCTTTAGCACCAGCAAAGATACTGATCTTGACTCAAACACAGTATTTTAAACTTGCAGGGGAAAGATTTCTTTAAAATCCGCCTTGTCAGAGAACACAGAGCTTATGTGTGAAGTTACAACACCTATTACCTGAATTCTAACAACAATGATATTACCCATAGCTTCTAACCGGGTCAGGCTCCTGTTACTTAGATCACGCAGTGGCAAATGGATGAAAAAGACCCTGCTCCAAGCACTGCTATTTAGGCAAACAAGGAACATGTTTAGTACACCAGACAAAGGAATAACAGCACTGTTTTATGATAAATGATAATGCTAAAGCATTAGCTTTTGTTCTATGTTAGAACAATCCCAAATATCCTTTTAAAAACATCTCAGAAAAAGAATTAGATCAGTGCCAGTTTTCAAATTTATTTTATTTGCATCTAGATTTCAGACTTACCATTCATACATGTATGACAGCAAAGCAGCCATAGACGCCTTAAAGGGTGTAGCCTCCAGAAAGAGTTTACCCTGAGAAAAGGATCTAGGGTGGACACTCATGCTTTGAACAATTAAAAGCAGGGGATTTCCTCCTGGATCTTGCTGTATCAGGAGCATAAGAACAAGAACGTACAACATCTCCTTCCAGGAGCAGGGTCTTGGCTGAACCTGCCGTAGTAATTGAGCGTCTCACCTTCTCCACACTGCAGAACATGCACTATCCTTTACACCATCCCCTACTCCCATGCAGATACCTTGTGGAGGGAACAACATGAGCAGAGGGTAATGTGAATAATGACAGGAAGATAGCTTTAGGAAATACCACCTATAGCCAAGATTACTGAAGGTGAGTAGAAAATATGGGCAAAACAAGACTGTTTGCCTGAATGAGGATATTTTAATCTGGTTGGCCAGGGAGATTTTCAAAGAAGCTAACAAGGGCTGAGTTTAGGAAAGCAGTTAGTGTAGGGTTAGCACTAACTGAGGCTATACCTTGATAATCTACAAAATAACACTGCCAGAGATTATACTCTTATGCTTGCATGGCCCTCTGACAAGAACAACTTCAGGGAAAAAAAAAAAAAGAGAAGGAGAGTGAACAAAAATGTAATTGCCTGCCTATCAGCTCCACTATCATAATTACATTCAAACTCTGACATGGGTTGAATCAGATGAACACCAAATCAATTTTTGCAGCCAGCAATCAGTGCATTCTTAGCTCATAAATGAAAATGTCACTGGTAGAATGAGTGCAAAATAATGGCTGCTTCATTATTTTACATTGCAGAGAAAGCAACCTCCTTCTTTTTTCTTCCTGTTTGTGAGTGTTGCTTTTATGTCCTTAAGTGCTGTACAGTACATTACACTCATTTAATTCAAACCAGAGTTTGCACAGCTGGATTCCACACATGAAAACATAAGAAATTATACAGTAGCTATGGAGTGGGGTAGTGTTATCCTCCTGGGTATCCAGAGGTTTATTCTAGATGTGGGGAGATGGTGGCAAAGTTTTTTCTCCTCTATCTGCACTTCATGCAGCATTTGGAAATTTGCCAGCTTCACGCAGGTTTGGGAGAGGAAATGCCTTAAGGCTTCTCTCCACTGTCTTAATTTCTTCCTGCATTTCTGACCTGCGGTGAACCCCCTCAGGCTGAAGTGAGTAGAAGGCTCCCTGATACTAGGAAAATTCTCAAAAAAAAAAAAAAAAAAAAAGACAAGTCCTGAAACTGATTGTTGTGATTTCTTTGAGGACTAAAGAGACCAGATTAAGCTGATGAGTCAGTACCATATATTGAAACCTGACCCATAGACCCATATTAAAGTGCTTCATTTCACATTACCTTCTGTGCCTCAGTTCTGAGTCTGAGCAGGAATAATTTAATGGGCCATGTTTTGCCCAGTTATCTTGCCTATCATTTCTCACTCTCTACTTCAGACCACAAGGTGTGAAACTGAGGGGCATGGCACCAGCATAATGAGTTTACCTGTCATTTAACTAGACATAACTTACTCTTCTTTTTAGGGGCTCTTGCTATCTATGTGTTCATTTTTATTTTTCTCAATTTAAGTGTGTTGCCTAATCTTTACCTAATGATTGGGATAATATTTCCTCATGTAATGTGACAAGCCAAGCCTCAAATTTCTTATTTGTGTTCTGACTTGCTCTAACATCAGATTTACTTTCCAAAAGACAAAACTTCAAGCACCTCCTTCTCCCATCCACCCCAGCTGGAAAGGATCTGTGAAGACCAACACTGAAGACCAACACTGAAGACCAACACTGACAACTCTTAATTGCTCCAAAATGCTCCTCCAAGGTTTCACCTCCAGACACCACTGAAAAAGGCATCCAGCTTAGTAGGAAATCCTGCTAATAATTTTTAATGCATTTTTGTAACAGCCATGTCAGTATTGAGAGTTTTGCCTCAAGAGCTATCTTTGAAGAGCTCAAGATTTTTCTTCTGTGGTTTTTTTTCTATCCTTCAGAAGCTAAGCTATAAATTTACTGAAACCTGAATATAAAGTTCTTCCTTATTTAGTAAAAAAAAAGGAATGCCTGTATTTTAAACCAACCAGCAGCCAACATACAGGATTTCTGGAGAGTCGAATTTAGGAGAAGTTTCCTCTCTTCCTGCCAGTTTATCACATCTGTAGTTCAGAAAGAGAAATTTCACTGTAAGTGGAATGGTTGACTCTTTGACTGACCAGTGGGGTAATCTGACCTCATATGATGTGACTAGCCAAATGAGCAATATGTCTCACCTTGTTTATCAATAAATTGTCTGCTACTGTCTGCCACACGAAGCTCTGCATCTTTTTGCATGAGCCTCTTGCTCAGTTGTGCCACCTTAGAGCTGATAACCCATTACACTTAAGCTCAGCGGAACTGTGAGAGAGCAGTGTTCTCTTATCTCCATGATATTGTCAGTAATACAGTATTGCTATGGTAAAATGGCAGTAGGTGCATACTCATAATGTACACAAATCACAGAAAAACAAGAAGGAACCACTGAGAGTGTAAGAGCTGGTACTCAGCTACCTCTGTTCCACATCACATAAAGCCAACAATTAACTTATTCTCCTGGGCTTCTTCTTCCAGAGGACTCCCCTGCTGGGTAGGAACCCACTTCTAACTTCCAGCCATAGCTTATTCACAGGTGGGTACTGGCCACTTTGGGCCATGCAACGCTTTAGGTTAAATAAATATTTTTGCAGCCTCCTCTTTGTAAACACAATGCAGTTTCAGAAGGCAGCCATACCTCCTTTATTCCTCTAGTATGCAAGCTGAAGAAGTGAAATTGTAACAAATCTCTTCTCCTAAGACTGATTCCCCATTCACTACTTTGTCCTTCAAAACCTCTGTACCTCTGCCAAGTCCTACAGTCATTCTGGAAAAGGAGCAGATACACATAGAAACAGAACTGAGAAAACTCAGAGGATGAATTTTTTTTTTTTTATAAAATACTTTAAAGAACAATCCTGCTGTAGTAAAATGATGGGTAGATTTGGGTGAAGAGGTTTAAGAGGCCTTTACTTCCACAAGTAAAGGAAGGTAGCTGATTAAGTTCTGTTAGATAGAAAAACAGGTTTGCTACCAGATTTAATGATACTGGTTTTCAGATACTAGCAAAAGAGTTAAAGCCTGTTCTCAAAATATGAGATTTCTATAAGCTTAAATGCCACAAGGTTTAAGGATCAGTCCCACATGCTTTTGAATGAATCCAAAGCAGATCATCTACAAAATGGCTGGAACCAGAAATGTGTGCCTTGCCTGAACAAAGAAGGAAGCCAAGAAAAAAAAATTCAGTTACTTTACAAGCAGCCATCTTTTATCTCTGAAGAAACACAAGAACTGGAACTGATAACTGTCTTGATACTTTATCAGTTATGATAACTACATTAGAGAGATGCAATACAGAGAAAGTCCTTAGAAATTCCAAACTTACAAATCAAATATAATGAATATTTGAGAAAGCCTCATTTTCCTTTTCAATTCTGCTCTCCTTATCTGCCATGCTAATATTTAGAAAGTAATTATTGCTCTTGATGATTAATTTTTTTTTTCTCCTCTTGAAATGACTGATTTCTCTTTTGAAGTCTGCATCACCCTGAAGGGAAAATCCATTTCTCAACAGATTTTTTTTTCCTTTTGGCCTAGCAAGTAAAGGGGATTAGAATAATTAGAATAGAATGACAGTAAAAAGAAAAAGGAGGAATAGGAAGAGTGAGCAAGAAAAGATGGGTCTTTTTTTTTATTATTTGAGGAATATCTTTATGAATTCATGAAGAGAAAGAGGTGAAGAATGGTGAGTTCATCATGTAAGGTAGACACCATGTTTTGCAATCCAGAGCTCCCATACTGAGGTGAATGGGAACTCCTGACAGCTTATTACTGAGGGGGAGGTTAAAATGAGTTCTGCATCATTAGGGCGGGCCCATTAGCACCTGGTGTTTTCATTGCACCACATGATGTATTATTTTTTTTTCAGAGTCATAGCAGCTGGATTAGCCCACCAAAGCGTGCATAAATGCACCTTCTCCTAGAGTCTGAGTGGCATGACCATGCTAATCTGCCCTGGAAGGAAAAAAATTCATACTGCAATGACAAAGGGAGGTGGGTGAACCTAGACGGTTGTATGCTTTCCCAAAAGAAAAAGATTAAACTATGGAAGCTTAGCTATTATTATAACAGACTCATGCTTTTCCTATAGTATCCTCCATAATAAAAGACAAAGTAAATAAAATTAATTTACTATGGGATATACCACAAAATATAGACCTATGTAATTTCTTATTCCCCAGACTTCTCTCATTAAAGTGATATAATGGGAGACTGTGGTTCTTGGTCCTACACTGTCTCTGAGAATCAAAGCATAAGAATGCACTTAACCACCAACTCATTCCTCCAAAATCCTGGAATTGGTGTATGTGATGCAAATTTACTTGGTCATTATTATATATAATGTCATCATGTAATTTGCAAGCATGCCTCCGTACTGCTGCAATGTAGATCATTACTGCATTTTGCATTCTGCTCTTGCAGAGTGGAAAATGTAGTATATGTACCATTATAGATAAAACATTCTTTCTCCATATTCCCTTCTCTATATGAGGCTGACTGTGGAAAGTAATACTTCAAAGCTGTCTTCAGTAAGACTGGACAAAATGCCATATGCCAAAGACATTTCCTTTTTCTCATAAACCTCCAAACTCCAAACTCATCAATGGTTGTTTCTAGAGGAAAAAAAAAAAAGGTGGGAGCTGTTAGAAGATGACATACTGACCAATACCGACAGCTGAACTCTCCAATAGCCGCTGAAGCAGCTACTGAAGCCAGAGTATGTTTCACACAAACAAGCTGGAGAATGGCCAGCTCTGGGTGAAGTGATTGATTTATTTCAGAATATGAAGTGCTTCTCCTTGACAGCAAGACATACTGAGTGTCCTGGGGGAGATGCTATAAAGGGAGCTGAGAAGAAACCTTGATCAGAAATAAGACAAAACATCAGGTCTGGGTTGTACAATGGATGGACATTCAATGCCCTTGTATTTGCTGAGTAGCTTTCCAAGTAGAATCTGAAATAAAATAAAGGTCTTCATCTGCCAAAGGGGCTAAGCATACACTTCTTGGATCTGTTGTTAGTGCTTGGTATACCATCAGCAAGTTTTGTCATTCTTATCTTCTTTATTTTAAACACACTGCTTCTGAAGTTAATAAAATGACTTGTTCCTCCCTTGTGCTGGACCATTTGCATAATTATAGAGAGGGTTCATGGAAGGCAGTCAATCAGATAATTCCCACATGCAAATTAAAGATCTTTCCATTAATAGGGCAGGATGCATGTGAAACCCATGCTAAGTAGAAGATATCCCTAGTGGCAGTTCAGGTCTCTGCCTGTATGCTAAGGCATCTCTTTGTCTTGCTTCCCTCTGCATGGGCAAGAGAAAGTGTTGGAACAGAGCAAAAGGGGGAGATTTATTAGAGAACTTTATTTCAATGCTACTGGTGGGGTAGAGGAGCATTGCCTTACTCTTAATCTTGTTTCAGGCAAAAGTCAACCTGATGGGTGGAACAAATGTGTCTCACCATATTAGCAGATACTTGATAGTACCTTAGGTTATGCCTGATAAAACCCAAGATGACAGATCTTTAGATTTTGTAGATGCAAGTTGGTCATCCACTTCATAATCAGAATTTAATATTTCCGTGAGTATAAAGATGCTGTATGGTCTTGCCCCCAAGCATACAAAACACTGAAGACCAGAAGAGGCAGATCCTGATTTTCTACCATGGCACCCTGCTAGCTTTCTAATCACTGAATGAATTTTCAGGGTTTTTTTAAACCTTGGACACTCTCTAACTAAATGAATATCACAAAAATAATGTCCTACCAACTAATCAACAGGATGAACTGGTACTGGTCTTGGTATTAGTATCTCTTAGTTACATTAATCACATTATCAGGCTACATAAGCAAACAGTAACAATAATAAGAATGATATCTCGGAAAGCTAAAAGATGGATTTGGTACGAGTTCAGCCAGTACACTGGGAGGTCTCCCTAGCAGTTACTTTGCTTCCTACTACTGAAATATCATAGAGCATGATCTAATTCTGTGGACTAAGTACAAAACTTGGAATAATGAACACCTATCATAAGGCCCGCTGCTTCTTTCCTGGAGCTCACAACAAGATTCTGCACCTTACTGGTGAAGCAGACCTAATCCATCTCTGTCACATTTCTGCTTTTGGAACAAATCACTTTCACATTTATGTTTTAATGGCCAAAACTCACAAGAGGATAATGTTGCAAATGAATCCACAAGGGACACAAGCCCTAGAGAGCTGAAGAGTTTGCAGGGATGCAGTTGTGCATATAACCTCCAAATTATTGGGGTTTTCATGCATTTACCAGCATGTAAGAATAATAATAAAAAAAAAATATAATGAAAGATGGCTATGTTTATATGCCTGTGCCTCTGGATTAGAACAGTTTATGGAAGGGCTCAAATTGATCAAAACTTTTAAATGCTTTGTTGCTTTTGTTTTTTTTTTGTGACAGCCAATAAAAAGCAGGAGTTCATTCTCAGTAGGCTATTAGTTTTATAATTATTATTAATACTAGTTGCTTTATTATGTAGCACTAGGAAAGTAAACTCAAGCTTCTTCAGCACATTTTAGTTTAAACGAAGCAATTACTTGAGTCAAAATCATTTATCAAATTGAGCAACTACTAGCAAGAATTATATTCCTGACTTCAAGTCTTTCTTTTTCAAATAGTAAGGCATAATAACTTCTTGAAGAATTAGTAATCAATGTGTCACTCCTGTTAGTAATTATTATACTTGAAACAAGTAATAAGTCTGTGTTCCCATTTGAGGGCACATGTAATTGTAATGTATTGTTAATTCTGCGGTCTTTTGTACAGAATGAGTATTCAACTGCAATAATCATGGGAAACCATCAAACTATCTCTAGCATACGTTCACTTTAGAAAAAAGAATGGAAAAAGAGTTTGCATACTGAGTATCTTTTTAAGTTTCAAACTTCAGAAAAAACCCACAATTTACTGAAATGCATTGTGTGTGTGTTTATGCTCAGACTCAGCACGTCCTGATTTTTTTTATTGTTGTTGTTTTGAAAGAAAACTATAGGCCTAGAAGAACTTGGAATCAAATATGCTTGTTTCTTTATGCTTGTCTCTTCCATTGCATTTGCTGTCAGACCAGGAACACAGCACAAGGCTCTTCTCTGCCTCAGTTTCACTTCCTATAAAGTGAAGAAAACTAAATCCATCTTAGGGGCAGAGAACATTGTCGTCATAAGTTATTGTTTGTTAAGCACTGTAAGATGACTAACAGAAGTTCTTAGTGAAGCACAGAGCATTACTTGTTTTAAAAAGATAATAAATTAGAATAAAATATAATAAAACCTTCCGGCTGCAAGATACATCTTAGGTCACATTTATATCACATTAGACCATGAAACCACGTTTTCAAATGAATAAAATATTTTCACATGAAACAAAACAGATAGCTTACATTGTACAGGAACATTAACTGCAGTAAAAGACATGACTTCTGTACTTGTAGGTGTTCAAGGGCTGATGGATGTGGCCCTGAGCAACCTGATATGACTAGACCTGCTTTGAAAAGACAGTTGGTATAGCTTCTTGATTTAGCACACTTGAAAGAGTCTTCCTGTACTGTCCTGAAGATTCCACACATCACAAGTGTGAACCTCATATGAATACAGAAATGGACAGGACATCAGTGAAACCCTCAGTCTAAAGAGCACTTGGCAGCACACAGGGCGCAGTCAAGCCTGTGTTTTGAGCCAGCTCTTGTCCCAAAGATGATTAGACATATTACCTCACGCTTGTGCCTCTGCAAAGAAATCTTGCCTCACAGCTGGACTTCATCTGTGGGCATTGTCCTATGTTAAGGCAGCCAGATGGCCTTTCTACTGCAGCTAGCTCAGGGAACATACACAGCTGTCCACACCTAACTGTGCAGCCCTGCCTGTAATATTTTCTACCACTACAGAAGCACGCCATTTATCCCAAACTCCAAAAGTACAGGCACCACTGCTGTGTCTCTGTCATCACCTCTTGCAGCCTAGGGCTTTAATCAGCTACTGGCAGCAGAGAGAAGAGCAGCTACCCACCCATCAGGAAACCTGTGATCACTCATCCTGCACCACTGCCACAAGCCCAAAACAAAACGAGGTCTGCAAACTTGGTATTTATGTTATGCTCATATTTTGCCGGTTTGTTTGAGGTTTAATGCCCATGCAGTTAATTTGAGAATGATAAATAGCTTTTTGAGAAAACTAATTTACATACAGCTGCAATTAATCCGAGTGCAGAAAAGATCGCACTGGAGCTGAGTGCCCTGCTGAAACAGATGGCTATGCTGCCGCCACACACCTCTGCATTCCTGCAGAGGTTAAGCCAAATTGCAGAGCCCTGGGAATTCAATCTCACACACATGCTGGCTCTCCCCACATCAGGCCTGCTCAGGAGAAGTTTGAACGGTTTCCACCTGGAAGCCTCCTGAGGCTTGTGCTATTACTTGAGAAGTTTAATAACCACTGGCAGGGAAAAGATATAAAACCAAATAATTCACTGAACTTTTCCTAACTGAACAACTGAATTTAGTATCTAGTCCTGTTCCTGGCTGTCTTCCTTATACTACCTGATCCTCAAAAGTTTCCTGGTATGAGAGCTAAAAAGATCAGTCAGATGGCAGCTGCTGTTTACAAAAAAGCAACCTGAGAAGAATCTCCAGCAGTCTTAGCTGCTTCTACTGTTTTCCATCTGAATGCACAACAAGCTAATGTTCTAAAAGAAAGAGAAGTTGGGGTGCACAGAGAAAAGTGTAATGTTTTCAAGCATCAAGATGCACAGTTTGCTCCCTGCAAACCTTGGGGACTGATCGGCAGCATTACTGAATGATGATGTGCTGATTCAAGTGCACATTGTGAGAGCACGTGCCATCTGAAATGAGAGAAAAACTTCATGCCACACCACCCATCATGCTCAGGGCACACAATTGTTTTTAAGATGGTGATTTATCACATTATTCACTATTTGCATGAGGTGCACCCAAGGATTACCAGGAAGAGGTTTATCATTCGCTTTAAAAATCCTGTCATTTAATACAAACAACAGGTGAAATCTGGAAAGAGGGTTATGTTTGAAACCTGAACTTTTTAATACACAGATGCTCTTCTACATAATCACTAGAAGATGACTAATACCCTTCAGGTATTACTGCAAAAGTGAGTCTTAAATGCAAAAGAACAGTGATTGTGCAAATACCATAGCTATTATGAGTCAAAGGTCCTCCCACATGTGCCATTATATTACAGATGACAGCCCTGAAAGAGACTAGTGTGAGACATACCAAAACCACAAGACCATGTAATCGCTGCTTTAATGTTGTTGATCTCAAAATGGCAAGAATTAATTTTCACGACTTGATTGAGAAACGAAAGGCAACACAGAAGCAAAGTCCTAACTCTATGAGCTTGCTGCAGCCATGGGAAGAGGATTTCATTTTACTTTCCATTTTCCTTTCCTGTGTAAACAATCACAATCCTGCAGCAATGCCTTGAGTAAGGGGAAGTGCTTCACCTAGGGAGTAAGAGCAGGTGGCCCAAGGAGTTAAAACCCATCAAGGTTCCTCCAGCAAATTCATATCAGATAATTACCATCAGTTTTCTACTTCTTTCTTCCTTGCTGACGCTTCTATGGCTTCAAGAACTCACTATTATCTTGCAAAGGAGGTGAGGAAAAGGACACTGCAAATGGTTGCTTAAATATGTAAGCACTTTGGCAGGCACTTGGGGAATTCTAGTAGCTTGGCAGAAAGATACCTACACAGACCTTTAAGAAGTCTGAACATCTGAACTTCAGAGTATATAGGGGTTTTTTTTGATTCTGCACAAGATGTGTGTTTTTCTTTCTGGTGATGACTTTGCCTTCCTCAGATGCAAAAAGTAATTACAGTGATGACTACAATAATCTCACAGAGTGTTATTTCCCTCCTTTACCGAAAGTACCTGAAAAAGTATTCAAGAGGCTATTGTCTTTAGCAGTTGTTGCAGGCAAGCTAAAGGAGTCACCGATTCAAGATGAATCATAACCAAAGCAAGCCCCAGAGTATGATGTCTGATACTACTGAAGGTAGACAGATGGAGTTCTGGGCTGAGGAGCTGAGAGAATTTCCACATGGTCTGTAATGACTGCACATGCAACACCAGATGAGAAACCATAACGCTTCAGCAATGGTAGAAATCTGTTATTGCAGACCTTACAGAACAAAAGCATAGCATCTTCTGTTATTAAGCTCTGCCAAAGACAAAGCTATAGATCAAGTATAATTCACTTATTTTAGTTAGAGAGAGAACCTCAGACTTTCAGTTTCTTCTGTTGGCTCAGTAATAGACTACCTTATTGGGTCACCGCTATCATAGCATCTGAGCGCTTTCTGTGTTTTAGCCTCATAACTAATAGCAAAGACTATTTACCTCACTTTCATAAGGGGACCAAAGACACCAAGAGGCTAACTATCTTCCCTAAGCTCATATGGGAAACTCATATCAGGAATGAACTGATCCAATCTCTGAAGACTCATGTTTTGAATTTTCTTCTTTGCTCACATCCACTCAAATGGCCACAACCTCAGTTAACTCTGGATATAATTGTATTTTCACTAAGATGGGTAAGAAGAATGAATTTTAAAGCCTTCTCAGTTGCTAGGATGAAAGGCACTACAAAACGTTCAGTGTACTATAATAATCATTGGCTTCATACCTTGCAGTTGTAAAATGAAATAGCATCACTACAGCATATTATTCTTTAGATACAATGCTCTTATTACTTCTGCTATATTTGTATTTCTGCAGGGCTCAACTCAGTAACACTCAAGCTTTCCTGCTTACTCTCCAAGCTCCATGCCACAGTTAAGAATTACTCTGTAGCACCTTGCCATGGAAGCTCTGGAAGGGTACCTGTAGCCAGCCGGCAGTGGCCATAAAACCAATCTCAAAATTTACTGCTACAACATATCGATTGTCTTCACTCCTACCGTGCTGAATGGGCTGAAGATGAAAAGTGGGGGATATCCGATTGGGAGTTATATATCAGCATGACAAAGCATTCTGATCAATCCTTAAACAAGCAACATCAGCGCACGCTGATCAGAACAACGAGAAAGCAGTGTAAGGCATAGCAGTAGGTAAAAACCAAGAGCCTAAGTGTGGCCTCACACTTTTCTTACTGCCTGTAACAGGACAGCTGATGCAGAGTTCAACACTGAGCCAGGGATACTCTGCTTTTCTGTGACAGTGGTCCTCTCAAGTGAACTAGGAGAAAAAAAAAATCCCTCAGGCTAAGCTAGCAGGAGTAGTGCTAATGCCTGAGATGTACTTTTACAATAATAGAAGACTGCTGCTACCAGCATTTTAAACAGTTATGAGGAGGTAGCACGTGGCAGCCCAGAAGAATGAATACTCTTACTAACAGCTATTTCCATTAAAGCAATAATCACCCTCTGCCTGCAATTTACATGAGCTCTTCCTTTCCACATTAGAGCTGAAAAGGAAATTGTGTGAAAGGGGAAAGCACTGATACGAAATAAAGGTTGCACAGAAGTTCTAAATCATATTCAAGTACTTGCTGTTAGGTAACTAACGAACTCACACTGCCTGTTGTACAAAGCCCCCTCTATAACGTTTATAATCTTCCTGCACCCTCCTATAAAAGACAAACAATTTGATTGAGGATTTCTGGAGGTAATCCCTCTGCCCTCACTTCCAGATCACACAAAGCTTTTTAAGGGCTATGCTAATTTGACCTGACTATACTTGTGTGTGTGCATGGGGAGCTACAATGTATGCTAATGGCAAGTGTGGGCTCATGTATGTGTTGATGCCTACAACTTCCTGAAAAAGATCACTGCTTGTGGGAAGGAGTTTGCTGTACCTGAGTGCTCTGGTGAATACAGAAGACAGAATGACAGGACTGGGAATTTTTCTGTCACTTTTGGAAGTACATGAATGTATACTCATGTGCAAAGGGTATTTATGTGTCATTTGAAGTGTACTGTAAGGCAACATTCATAGCTATATACGCTTCCATGAATTTAGGTAGGATCTCTAAGCATTAACTTTTGCCCTTTCCCCTTATATATCACCAGTGCTGGTCAGTATGTTAGGGATCAATGCATAATCCGACAACTTTTTGCTATGTAACTAAATAGACCAACCTTGTCTTCCCGCCTTGATCTTTTCACTCCCATCTCTCTTTTCACTTGGTTTAACTCCCATCATACACCTGGAAAACCCATGAAGAACACAGTTCTTTGGGATGGTGAGTCATGGGTCACCTTTCCATCATCACCAAAGCTCTTCTGTCCACAAGAAGCAGACAGGAAGCTGATATGAGCCAGACCACCTGCCTCTACCTATTTCAAATCAGATCAATGCCTTTGAAGGCATAGGCATGAACTGAGGTATGGTTTAAATGATTTCAATACTGCGCCCTTTCTAATCTTTAAAGGAAAGACGTCTGTCACAGACTTTTCATGTTCTTTCCTCTACTCCAAAACTTCTGCTTGATCCTTGCAAACAGAAGCCTGTGTAATGTCTCCTTCCTGTGACTGGCAGTCTATTGGGTAGGAAAGCAATTCCCACTAGTGTCCGTGCAAATGAAATTCACCTGGCATTTACAAACCAGACAAGAGAAAAAGTGGCTGAAGTGAAAAGGAACCTTTTTCAGCAGGAGCAGAGCACAACACAGAAATAAAAAGATGAATAAACCTGTCATAGGCTTTTTCTTTATAGAGTGGAGGCACAGTTATTAGGTACCCACAAAGAAGGCATTCTGGATATATGAGTCCTAATACATCATCCATAATACTGCACTGCACAGAAGGCATACAACTTTTCAAACAGTTGTCAGAGGCAGAAATAAATACAGTGTCTTAGTGGAAAAAAATGGCCAAAAGGATTAGAAGTGAGCATTTGGGTGGTGCTGGCAGGAGCCAGAAAGCTCTCTCTGACAGCATTTTTTCACACTTGCTACTTGTCAAAAACAGAAAAATTATTAAGCTTTTATTATTATTTTTCTCTTAATAATTTGGGTGAGGTTTTTACTGCTCATAAAATGTGACAGATTGATGGTGTTCTCTAGAAAGGAAAGGCCACAACCACAGAGCTCTGCCAAGCATATCTTCATTCATAATTGTGGCACCCTCTTTACTAAAGATGGGTCACATCACCCATCTGAAACCCCGATGTGACTCATACCCTCATGACCTCAGCTATTCCAGACCTGAGGGCCCCACAAAACCACTGCTAATTGTCCACTTTGCTAATATGCAACTTCCTACCTTTTCCTCTCTTCCTACAGTTCTGAGAAAGTACTGTGATCTTCACCCATATTTCTCTTCAATTTTCTATGTCTAGGGTCAACTGAACATTCCACCATGCTCTGTAGCACTCCATCTTATCCTGATATCGGTCTTCTAAAAATGAGTAGAATGTCCTAACCCCTGAGATATGCAATCACCGTAGCACCTCCTAGAGCAATAAATCTATTTTTTTTTGTTGTACACTGGCTTCATCATGGCTCCATCACACATGTCTCTGGCTACGCAATATTCCAGACTTGGCAGGGTAACAAGTATCAGTGTGTGCAGGTTAGCTCTGGACACACACAAGTTTATAATGGAGGGCATTTTAGGAAAGTTCAGAATAGAAATGGAAGGTTGGTAACAAATGCTGAGTGGGGGATGTTTTATTCTGTATATCCATGCATTAGTACTTTGAAGTAAGTAACACCTAGATTTTAAAAACATTTACCCTGCTGAAATGCCTTTGCTGTTTTTCTCGATAACATTCAAATATTGCTACTAAAGGCTTTAAGTAACAGCAATATGTAACTTAAAGCATCTAACAACCATTGCTATGCCTTCATCACACCATCAGAACATGCTGTTCCCATGCTAACTAATAAGAATCAATTCTGAAATGAGAAACTTGAAGATCTTTTCTACCCTTTGTTTCTCCAGCGTACCATTTGATGTACTACAATTCACATAGGAACTGCTTCAAGACTGTTGCACATCCTAGACCAGATTTCTTTACACAGAGCCTCATTTCAGACCTTGGCTTGAAAAAGAAAATACAGCGATTTGCAATAATGGAAGATCTCAGTAGCGGAATTCTGTCTGACCTGCTGCTAGAAACAAGGAGCATATTACCAACTTGAGACAGGTAAATTGATTAGGATCAAATAGCATAAACCCCAAAGCTTTCAAACAAAACTGAACTTGCACCTGAATAAAACTTTTTTCCTGAGATTTAGATAAAACATTTTTCTTTTTCTTATGCATAAAGAATGGTGTATCAGACCTCTGACTGAAACAAGTGCCCTATCACAAACAAGTAAAATAGCTGACAATCCACCAAGACTGTCAACTCTTCTTCACTTTTACTGAGCTACCTACCTTTCACTCTCTCTCCCTACCCTGATGTCTTCCTCTCATTTTATTCCTCCTTGCCCATTTTCCTTCCCATCTGCATACTCTTTTTTTCACTAGTTCAATAAAATAACTGCACAGCACAATAACCATCTCTTTCTTCTATTGTACTAACATGTTCTGAAAAAACACTTTCTTCTTTCTATATCCTAAAAAGTAACTTCCTTCTTTCTATATCCTAACAGTAAACAAAAAAACTCACCTATGACCCCAAGCCTGGCAATTGGTAATTCTTAGGTATATGATTTTCAAAAAAGGAGCAGCAGTAGTAAAGGTTCAAATTGCATTAATACAAAAAGCGGCAATACTTTTTGTCTGGCTTATAGCCAAAACACAAATTAGATGTGAAGTAGAACCAGTTTTTAGACCAGTCCTTCTCTTTGTCATGGTGCTGCTACAGATGTTATCAGTCTCCAGCTTTGAGCTTCTTTCTTCAATACTCTATCATGCCCAGAAATGTATAAATGTGCAGCTTAGCTTTAGGGAAAAGGCCAGGGCACTAAAGCAGTGACCTCTCAATCAGGGTGAATGACATCTTTATATAATTAATTCCTTCATTCACTCTGCAGTAAAACTTTTTTCACCTCATTTTTTAAAGTAATATAAAAAAGTTTTACTAGTCATTACTCAGACAGGTGTGCTGTATGTTGCATCTTGGCTTTGTAGGCCAGAAAAATGGAAACACAAATGGCAAAATTACTTGGCTGCAAGCATTCACAGAATGCTGTGAAATGTTTAATGACATGCAAGTAAGTTCCACATTTTATCTTCAAAGAACTCTTTTGAAGTTGGATGTTACATTTTTTTATTCCTCAGAACTTTCCTACTTTTTACACTTCACTGAAAACGGCATCTTTCAGATACCAGATAAGGATAAAACAATTCACTGGACTCCTAACTTTGTAAACTAAATGATTGTCGTGCTTTAAGCCACAATAACTCATGCAATTCGCTCACTCACTCCTCCCTCTTTCCTGCCCCGACCCCGGGGGATGGGAAGGAGAATCGAAAGACTGCAACTCCCACAGGCTGACATAAGAACAGTTTAGTAACTAAGGTATAACACAGACCACTACTACTACCACCAATAATAATAATGACAAGGGAAATACAAGGGAAGAGAATACAACTGCTCACCACCCGATACCAAGCCCAACTGCCCCTTCTGGGTCTCTGCCCTCCGTTTTTTACATCCTAGGCATGACATACTGTGATATGCAATACCTCTTTGGTCAGTTTGAGTCAGGTGTCCCGTCTCTGCTCCCTCCCAGCTTCCCCTCCTTCCTGGCAGAGCATGAGACTCAGAAAGTACTTGGTTAAACCAAAACGTTCTAAGCAGTAACCAAAAACATTGGTGTTATCAGCACTGTTCCCAGGCCGAAAGTTAAAAACACAGCGCTGCACCAGCTACTGAGGAGGAGAAAAATGTCTGCTACTGCTGAACCCATGACAATGATGCAAAAGTGAAACATTCACTTTGTAAAGAATTGAAAAATCTAATCTTATTAATCTGCACCCCGTATAATACAACAATCTGCTGTTCACACCTGATGGGTAGTGCTTAGGGAAGATGCTTTTCCCAGCACATTGATGGCTAGACCACTTCCTTGCTAATGTGTGATTACATTTGGAAATGTACATTTGTTGGGCTAATTCTAACCTCTGAGAGTGAAAATGAATGTGCTTTTGCAATTGCATTAAAATACAATTTTTATTTTTCCTTTAGCTCCTAGATACTGAAAGTAGCTCCTTCTGATGCAGTACTCATACTTCCCAGAGTTTCAATTCAGAATAAAAGCAGTTTCACTTAATTATCTTCATTGATGGCTTTGATTAGTGCATTTTGTACTGCACTAGGAGCACTGATGTAGTCAATTACTGTATCTCAACCAGGGTTGTTAATTTCTAGTATTTTGCATGATCATTTTGCATAATCATCTTCAGCATTTTATATGGTCTGACCTTTTTCTGCAGAGATTTTGAAAGAGACTTGACCATCTATGTACAAACTTGCCTATAAAAAAATTTGCTACATAAAGGTAAAAACATATAGATACAATAATTCATCCCATAAGGTAACTGAAGAATTGTCATACTTCACAAGTATTATTCAAGGAATTCATCACTGTCTTGGACAACAAAGAATCTTACAGCATTTCTAGAGAAGTCTGCCTAACTTCTTTATTGAACCTGTACCTACAGAAGTCTGAACCAGATATACCCCATTCCTTCTTTTGTTGCCTATTCTATTTTCATTTTTTTTTTCTTGGTCTGCATGAAAATGGAGATTACTAAATGCAACTTTAGGAATTAAGTTGATTTGCCTCTACTTAAATCTGATCCACCAGCCTGTTTTAAACTTTTATGCGCTATTTCTGTACATTACTTATTACACGGCCATTGCGCTCTCCAAAAGAGAGCTGCATGTGAGAATTGAGTGAAATGAAGCCTGAACAGACTAGAAAGACAGATTTTTAACTTGTTAGGGATGTGAAAATGCTAAGTAAATATGAGATTCTGTTGCTACTAATCTGAAATTATTTTTGTGCAATCGTATTTTATACTAACATTACTAATTTACATTTAGTGCTCTGTTCATTCCCAAGATGATAAAAAGTCATAAAAAAGCAACCTAGAAACACAAAGACATTTTGTGGAAAGGTAGCTTTTAACTGTACGTGCTGGAGGGGAGAGACTAACATTCACATACTGACCACCTTTTTCATAAATAGTTTGCAGTTTAAGACATATTTTTACAAACATACATAATTTCTTTTTTTCTCTAGGTCATAAAAAGTTGGTGTAGATGAGCTGCAGTGTTTCAGTTTACCCAAAGGACTTCTTTTCACTACAGAACTGCAAAGAAGAGAGGCAGCTTCAACTCAGAATTGTTTCTGCAGTCTTTTCACTGATTTAAAGGCCAAAAAGATTCCAGAATCTCATTCACTTCTAAAAACACCTCCCACTCCAAAAATCTCAGTGTGTTCCTTGCCCAGCAAGAAGAAAACCAAACTACTCTGACAAGAAGAACCTTAACATTGTTCTTCACTACCTAGGCAGAAAGATTCCAGTATTCCATCCTATAATCATGCTACGGCGAGTATAAGTATTTACATATTACACCTTGAATAAAGGGGAAAATACATGATCAATTCTCAGACACGCTGCCCAATTAAATATATGAAATTAATCATAACTACAGTAAATTATGCCAAGCATGACTAGAGGTAATCACAGGGCAAACACATCTTGGTTCAATTAGCAACAGAAGCAACATTTCTTGTACAATTCTGAGCAATTTTTGTTAATGCTATTCAGTAGCAGAAATAGGCTAGCTAATTTGAATGTCCACAGTTTACTATTTCAAACTAACATAAGAATAATTCCATATCAGTTTTACATATTTGTGTATATGAGAATTAAATTACTGTGAAACTTGAAATAACAGAAGTGTACATGGCAAGTAAATTGTGCATTAGAACAATATTTAGATTTGAATGGCAAAGGTGCCTAGTCATACAGACTGACGGCTTTTGTAAAAGCAAATACACACAGATAAACAATATTTCTTTGATAAACTGCAAAAGGTGTTTTAAGGAAGTTTTAAAAACAGTGTGGATTTGAAAGACAAACCTATTTTTTAATTTCTTTCATTAATGAGAAAGAGGTCATAGATTTTCTAGCTGTTAGTAGGAGCTTTTGTATCATTCAGATGTGCAGTCTTATATATACAATGTACCTAAATTGTACAATCTAGTGCAAATACTTTAATTCTAAATGGGTAAATTTGGATGCTAAAAGCAATAAAGCCATGTGGTGCTGCATACTACCTTGGCTAATTTTCCCTGTTTCTCAACCATTTAAAATTATCTGCATAGAGCTCTGTGTTGCCACTGTTAAACTGCTCCTAATATCCATGCAGGTGTGTTCAAAGCTAACTTGCTTTCCTCGGCACAGGACTACAGCATTCTGTGCAGGCATTTACAATGAGTTCATCAAGAGAAGAAGTTATCTTAGGGGCCAAAAAGGTGGAGTTAACTTATGTACTGTTTATTAGACTTGGTATTAGTAACAATCAGTAATAGCTCAGAGCTGGTGCTTTGTAATATAACAAACAGGCTGGGTAAGAAGGAGGATGTGAAGGAAGAGAGTCGTCTTTGTACTCTGCTGACTTCAGTGTGTAGCATCTGGTTTTGCTGCAGCACTGAACCACATGAGCAAGTAACAGAAAAAAGTCACAGAAGCAAAAGACAGAAAAGCCACAATACATCTTGCAGTCAGTCCTAGTTAGGACAGGCTCCTTCACAAAAGCTAAGGATGAAAGTGGTGTAGAGCAGATACTAGCAAAAATGCCAAGAAGTCATTTGCAGAGAAGAAGAATGAAATATAATCTCTACACTACATCTGTAACATGAAGCTTTAATTAACATTTCACAAGCCTTGGCACACTTGAAATGTCAGTTTCTATTCAGTATGGGAAATCTGTATGGGGTTTAGAACTACAGATACAGAAAAGACACAGAGATGGACTATGGTTAGGACACAGCTGAAATCAAGCTGTCTTTCCTTGTGGCCATGTGAATCATGACAAAAATAGAAGCAGTTAGTTTGATCACGGCGGGGACAGATATTGCCACTGGCACGAGTAACTGGCTAGCTGCTAGTGTTGCTGTAGTGGTTTAGCTGGCGCAGATCATCAGTTTCCTTTCCACAAGAGCTTTATAAAAATATCACCATTTGAAAAATTCCAGTTAGTTTGATTTCTTAACTAACTGCTTTCTTCAGAAATAAATACCCTAAGTGTTTTGGGGACTAAGACCCCTCAAGACCATTTTATATGTAAACTTATCACAGACACTAGAAATGGAAGGTATTTATTTCAAGATATTTATCCTATTACCTAACCCACTCTTGCCTGCATTACAGCCAATACAGCATAGTCCCACACAATACTTTCAGTAGTACCCTGCACAATCCAGATTTAAGTTTGCACAACACTCCTAGTTATATGCACTCAATACAACACTCTATATAATTCATCCTCCTTAAAGTTTCAATGTTTGCATTCTTGCTTCAGTACTATTTAGCTAACAATGCATATTCATAATTTCTATCATTTCTCATCAGCTTGGCTTGTGTTTTAATTTTTATCTCTTTTTTTCTATTAAAGCACCTCTAGTGGTATCCAGCAGCATCACACAAGAGGCAATTCTGTTCAGAACTGTGTTGAAGCTCCTTCTCTGGGCCTGTCAAGCTCTGCAGATAGCCCACTTACAGGATCATTTGTCACTTAGATAGCAACATGGTACCTTAGTAAAAACAGGCTAGGAAAAGCCTCATGTTCTGAAAATCATCTTCAGCATAATAAACTGCCCTAAAGCAGCTCCATTTCCACTAGATTCAGGAGTAGATATAATTATTCCTATGACTACTTAAGTTTTTCATTTTTTGTTAGTGTGATTCATATGGCTCATACTGGAACATCTCTGGAACATCATCGTTCCCTTTAGCAGCTTGTGGCTTTGTGAAAGCACTTCGTGCTTTAAGATTCAGGCAGTTCTGCGTGGTCTCTGTAACAAACACTTCGGAAAGTTAAATGCTCTGTTCCTTTGACAGTTATATAGGCACTTTGCTGGATATTTCTTAATAAAAAATTCCTTCAGAGTTTCCAATACATAAGGTGCCCCAAATGACCATTACCTAGTTTTATCAGAACTGTCAAGGCCATCGTTCTTAGTGGTACAGCAGAACATCGCTTCAAGATGTGTGACCTGCAAGTTCAGGACGCCATAACTTTTGAGCTCTCAACAGTTGCTGCAAGCTTATTATGTGTCCCAGGAGAAGAAAGGAATTTGCCTCAAAAGGTGTAACAGGAAACAACATGGCTACAGATTTCATTTTCATATCATCAGAAGCAGCTGGCTGTTGGTACCAGGGTGTGTGTGCATTATATATGAAAGTATCAGCCCAGTAATGCACAGAGGGATTATTAGAAAGTGGGAAAGGATTTTAAAGCATTCAAGGTTGCAGACGTTTGATATGCTGAAGCCCAGCTATAACTGGCTGCAAGTCAATGAATATTAAATAAATGATTTAGACAAGAATCCAGTGAAGCTTTAGCTTTGTTGATGACTTTGTAATTACATCTACTTCTATGTGATGCTTACTTTTTTATATCCTTTTTGAGAGGATATTAGAATTTGTATTTACATACTGTGTATCTAATATAATTTTGTCTGCCTGTGTGTATATAGGCGTGAATAGTGAAAGAACATGAAAAAAATATGTATTTTGAGTATGTGTATAGATAAACTGATGGCGCCAGTGAATGAAGAGTTTACACATTTATGTGAGCAAGAAAAACTGAGCAGAAATGTGGGATGCATATGTGTAAGGTATAAATTTAAATGAAAGACAGGCATGTAAGTTCAAGTATAAATTTAAGTAGTCTGTTCCTCATCTGAATGAAAATCATAGGTGGGCAGAAGCTTAGAAAGGCAATGCAGCAATCCTGCGGAAATTCTTTTGCAAACCAGTCTCTTCAGTTTTGAAGATATTTGGAGTACTTTTTATATTATTGCTTTTCCACATGCAGCAAAGTATGTTCCAAAAATGATAGCTATCTGTGAACTCAGCAACTCTGGCAACTAGAAACATTGCTTTCAGCCCCACAGCCCATTTGGAGTGATAAAGAACTGCTGTGGTGTTGAACTGGAATGGACTGACTTCATTATCACACTCAATAATGGTTTTTAACTTCATATTTCCTCAGCTCTGCCTGAAGGAAAAATGATACCCCTGATAACCAAAAAATATTATTAAAGCTAGTTTCCCAAGGAGTTTAATGATAACTACATTATTTCTTCTTAAGAGACCTAAATTGTGAAGCTAGTTATGTCCAAGGTGCTTAACACAAGGAGACTTAGTACTGTTGGGTTTTAAACAGCAAGCTGTTTTGATTTTTTATACATCTGTAAGATGGATTATTTCATGGAAGGGTTTTAGCAGCATACTTTGAGGGGTAAAAATGAAATCTGCTTAGTAGGTGATCTTTTAATGAGTTTGTGGTCTTTCATGCTTGTCAACAATGGAAATGACATCTGGATTTAATTATTCATTTGCTGTGTATTTCACTGTTTGATCACATCAGTGATCTAATAACAGTGAAAATAGCTGCACCAGCTAATCCTTTTCTTTGGCACACATTGTAGAACTGATCTTACTGATTAGTGGGCTTATTTTTTCAGCTACGTGCGCACGTTGATCAGTGTTCCCAAGCTCAAAACCTTAAAATGTTGTGGGAATTTTTTTTTTTGGTTTTTGTGGTTTTTGTTGTTTGGTTGGTTTTTTTTTTTTTTTTTTTTTTTTTTTTTTTTTTCCAAATAGGTGATGAATTACACAAAGATTTGTTATCTATTGTACAATAAATTCTTGTATTCTAAGGGACAACGGGATGGATTCTGTCCTCTCCCTAAAATGGCAATTATACTCTGGTATACTACCATTACTGATATATGCTACATTAACATCCTTCAACTGATAAGAAAGGTCCTCTGACTTGATGAGTTCAGATTCTAAGCAACAGATACTTCCATCTGAAAAGGCAAGCCAAAATGAGCCCTTTAATCTGAACTTGCAATTTGCTTTAGAAATTTTCATTCAGCACATTTCATGTTATCCTTAAAGAGACAACAATTACCCAACCAGATCAGACAAGTGATCCATCTATCTAGACCAATACTATGTACTCCCCAGAGTGAACTCAAGCAGCTGTCTTCAGAAGCAGCAGCCTATACCCACCATTTCATGCAACACCATGAACCACAGTTACTGATTTCCTATACTTCCACAGTGTTTCTGTTATTGTCTTAAAACAAATTAAAAACTCTTTTAGGAATCCTTCAAAATATTACTGAGGATTTTCTCATTAGCATACACTTATTTAATCCTCTTTTGAGTACTGACAAATTCTTTGGTTTGGGCTTTTTTTGTAATTAGTTTTACAGGTTAATTATCTTTTGAATACAACATATTTTCTCCTAACACCTTCAAATGATCACCTTTCAAATCCACTGAAATCCTCCTTTTCTTGCAGTTTTTGAAAGGCCAAATACGAACATTCAGTATTTCTTCCCCAAATAATTCAAGAAATTTCCCCATGCCTGCCTGTCTTTGCCACAACCTCCTAAGTATTTCCTGCTGCAATTTACTCTTGTGCCTCTTGTCAACATCAGCAGCTGTTTTTTGAACTTTCTTTAGTTACACTATTTCATGATTCTATGAGTTGAAATGAATGCCACATCCTTGGTAAGGATGTACCACTGTTTTATATAATGCCATGATCAGTAGAATTTTCTAGCCCGTTATTTTTGAATCACAGTGTAGTATTTACTTTTTGACCTCTGCTGTGCAATGAGCAGATGTTTTTACTGAGCTGCTGGCAATGTCCCCTAGGTTTGGTTTGGTTTTTTGTTGGGTTTTTTTTGTTTGTTTGTTTGGTTTTTTTTTTTCTGGTTACAGTTAGTTTAGAATCCAGTAACATGTATGAACAAGTCAAATTATTCCCTACAATGGGCATTACTTTGTATTTGGCAACAAAGGCTTGCATATGATGTTCTGCTGTCAATACAGCCTCCTTTATTAGGTGCCCCTGAAATTCCTCACGGTCTTCTCTAACACTGACTCCCATAAATAATTTCTTATTATCTGTAAATCTTGCAGCTTCACTGCCTAGTCCCTTTTCCACATCACTGATTAAATAACAGTGGTCCTCAAACAGAAGTCTGAGGCACCCTTCTATTAACCTTTTGCCATTTTTCTATTAATCTGAAAATCAGGCATTTATTTCTTCTCAGTCTTCTGTCCTTCGCCAGTTTCAAATAAATGACAGATGTTAACTGCTTACTATCTGACAGCTTTGTTTCCTTATTAGCTCTTACAAGGAATTTTTGAAAGACTAAATAAGTGCCACTTACTTGTTTCACCATACCCAGTGTATGGGTGCATAGAGTTAATTCTAGCAGATTAGAGAAACATAGAAAAAATAGAGTCAATTCCAGATTTGTGCTCTCCTATTGTATGAACTCAGGAGCTGTTTTATACAGTAAATTCTTTTAATCATTGAACTATATAAATATGTATAAAAAATTTTACTTACTTTCTGGCTCTGTTCTACAGCATTTATTTTAATGAGTCCTTTGTTTGTTTGTAAGAGTTGTTCAAGCACTTGCTCCTCCATTCTATCAGAAGCATTTTCTCATTAGTCTAAGCACCGATCCCTTTTAATAAAAGAGCAAGTCCAGGGCTTGTACCCTCTAACACAGCATCATAGCTATAATGGATTCCAATAAACTACTTGGCAACTCTGTAATGCTTTCTGGGAAGTAGAATTTCTCCCTTTATTCCTTCATTGTCAAGCCAACCCAAAAATTCTTTATTGAACTTCCTGACTCTGATAGTCCCCCTGTGATAATAACTATCCTGTTACTGCAGACAGTTAACTGAGGACTGCAAACAAATTATGTGTCCAAGTCAGTGACTTGGTGAGCAGAGAGGGAAGCCCAGGATCATGGTTCTTCGTGTTACTTTTATGTGACATTATCAGCTTCAGTATTCAAGCGTTGGAAAAGAAAGGAAGAATATTCAAACTGTAAGTGCTTGGAATATGATGAGAGGATAAGTAACAAAACAACTAGATTTGTCAAAACCACACAGTGTCAAACCAGCCTGTTTTCTCCATTAATTGTTGATAAGGGTAGAAATAGAATATGTTATACCTTCAGCAGAGTCTCACGTGCCACAGGGAAACGCATACTACAAAATGGCACAAAAAACCCTGAAAAACTGTGTACTGAGAATAATAAGCAATAGTCACAATGAAAGCAGAAGACTAGGTTAAGTACGTTTGTCCTGCTTTTGGTATTAATAATTAATTTCTTTAGGATCTGGATGATTCAGTAAAAAGGTGGGCTGATTTTATCTTCAGGAAACATCAAATTGGGAGCTTGCAATAAGCCACAAAACCAAATCAAATTTACTTTAAAATTGAAAATTAGGAAAAATAATTCAAAATACAGGAGGTGCAATCCAATAAGGATAAACCTAAGTTTCTACAGTAGGTTAGAATAAACCTGCCTGAATGCAGAAGAGGGAGTGATCAGCCAGGGAGTAGCTGTGAAGATGAGGACCTAGAGATAAAAGGACAGCACAAGATATACACCAGTGAGAAAACCTGTGCTCATGTTAAAGTGGGGAACAATTAACCAAGGTGTTACCACACAAATACAAACCAGAGGTGTAGTATTGTCTCCTATGCAATGTATTCAATGTTGATAAATCTTTCTCTGAAGCACTGTGCTGCAGAGACTCTGAAGTTACAGGGAAAACGGCTGGCAACTGTCAAGGAGACAGCAACAAGAACAATCAAAGAGCTAGAATACACTGACCAGAAGAAAGACAAAATAATCTGCTCCTTAGCCTAGAAGCTTTGGTCTGAACATGACAGGAGTATTAAAATATGTAAAAGTGTGTGGCAAAGGACATGAGTTGCAAGATAGACATGACAAGAATTATGAGCTTAATTAGAAGAAATGGAGATTTCAGAAAAAAAATTCTAAAGGTGAATCAACATTGAAAAGGTTTTTATAAGAAAGTAATGGAATATTCAGTTTTAGAAGCTTTTTGAAGAAGAGAACTGATCAAACATCTGTCTAGATTGAGCAGATGGTTTTATGAGCTTCTTTTCATTCTCATTGCCTGCAATCCCAGCTTAAAAGAAAAAAAAAAAAAAAAAAGAAAAGAAAAAGGAAAATAAATCAGCTTCAAGAAAAATGCTGAAGGTAACAGAAGTGCTCTTAGGCAAATAGGAATAGGTCATGACACTGAGGAAATAAGGTGGCACTACACTATTTGAAATACTTCCTTCACTGCCTATTTTAAGATGTAAGCAGTAGCTGAAAATACTGCATCCATCAGAGAGAGCACCATCTCATCAGAGCAAGGGAATTGAGTTAGCTACTCTGGATTCATCCTCTGGCTTGGCACTGATTCACCATCCAGCCTTCGGCAAAACACTTGAGCTTTTTGCATTTGCTTTTCTATCTCTGAAAGAAGAGCCCATACCTACCTCAAAAACATATCAGAAGTGTATTGTGGTAGAAGCTCTGATTGAAATGGTTTGTTATCAAGGAAACTGAGAAAAAGCATGCTTCCTGGAATACAGTTTCAGATAACTTAAGAGCCTAAGAGCACTGTTCTCTGCTATCATTGCTGATACCTGTATTGTTCAGGGTGTTTTGATCCTTTCAGGCAGGCTGTCAGAACTGCTGAAATAGTTCCCAGCAAATACACAGAAAGATCTCAGCAGATGGGTCACGACATACACTTTCAACCTATTTCCCTGACTTTTGTTTCCCTTTTCAAGCAGAATGATCAGTGCTCCTAGCATACTGTACTGAAAGCATTTTATAATGTCCCTCAGTGGAACAGTTTCAGTCTCAGGTTGCTCCATAAAACATTCTTTGAAGTGCCTGGGTGCTTCTCACGCCTACGCTTCCCACCTGACATGGCACTATCCTGGAAGAACAGATACGAACCCTGCCCATTCTTCTATGCATTTAATTTTCATCCAATCTTAAGGTATTTCATGACCATCAATTTAAGGGAGCATTATCCTAAGAGAGATCACAGAATCATAAAATCATTTAGGTTGGAAAAGACCTTTCAGACCATCGAGTCCAACCATTAACCTATTTGCAATGAAAACAAGTTCCAGACTTTTTAATTCCTGTCAACAGGAATGGCAGCAGAACTGGCCTGATGGATTTTCCGTAATACATGTCTTTACACTTTTTGCCGGTGGAAGTGATTAACTGCAAAGTGATTTAGCTGTAATAAAAGTGTGAAGGACAGTACCAAGCTGGTTTTGAGATACAGGGACAGAGGTTTTCTGCAGACAAATCCAATGGGAAAAGAAGAACTATCCTCAAAAATAATAAAGAGTTTCTGAACTCTTCTTCAACAGTTTAAAAACTTTACTCTTTACTGCAAGAAAGTTAGGGTTCCAGTGATGAAACCAACATCACAAAGCAGGGTAGTGGCTCATCTAAAAAAAATTTTAGAATTACAGAATCATAGAATAGTTAGGCCTGGAAAGACCCTTAAGATCATTTAGTTCCAACCCCCTGCCATGGGCAGGGACACCACACACTAAACCATGTCACCCAAGGCTCTGTCCAATCTGGCTTTGAACACGCCAGGGAGGGAACATTCCTTGGGCAACCCATTCCAGTGCTTCACCACCCACACAGTAAAGAACTACTTCTTTATATCTAATCAAAACTTCCACTGTTTAAGTTTGAACCCATAAATTTTGTGCTGTGGTAACTTAAATATACATTTTGTATGTATCCATATATATGTGCGTATGTGTAAAAGTTGTTTAGCCACGAAGACAAATAGAAGCATATTATTCCAGTTTCCCTTTATTTTGCAAATATAATTTCAAAGCAATGTTTCGAGTTTCACGTATCAAGGAATACTGAACACTTCTTAAGGATGGTGTCTTTATAGGAAAAAGGGTAGAAATTATACATATTGGCTAAAAGTATTCTGATTGCTGAAAAAGCCAAGTCTGAACTTCCTATCTCTGAGAACTTGTATTCCTAATTTTGGTTGCTTCTTTCTTTGTTGACTACAGAACCAATACACTTTGATTTTCATACGTGACTTATCTAGTTTCCATGTGCTTCAAAGCTGTGCAGCCTGGAGTCATCTATTCTGGCCTCAGTCCAAGCAAGACCTCAATATTTAGCGGCAACTGAGGACATGTATGGTAGGAAAACACTAGTCCTCTGCTCTTGGATTTCTTTATTTAAAGGAAAATGCTACACTGTCAGATACAAAAGAAAAAAAAAAAGGAATCCATGACAGGGCACAATGTAGAAGCAACTGTATAGAAAACAACAAGAAAATTGCCTTTTTGAAAAACTTCAATTGATAACTGACATTCCTATCACCTTGTTAAGCCATGTCTTCCAGTTTTCTACTAAGTGATTCAAACCAATCATCAGGCAGCACAGCATTTGCTTAGGTAAATCAGAGCATCAGTCAGTCCCTCCAGTTATAATAGCCTGTCCCTTTATCCACCTGGAGAGAACACTAGTGTCTCTCATCTCTCATTCAGTCTCCTACTGTAGCAGATCAGATAATCTTGTTCAGAATGAGCATCCTGTACTCACATCTAGAAATGACCACATAATCCTGCATTATTACTCTGTTTATAGTTACTGTCTTAAATTCAGACCAGGGCAGAGAAGATGTTCTATATGAGAGAACTTTTTTACTACACTATTGCAAAATTTGAGTGCATTACAGCAGTATTTTAAAGGCAATGACTATACAGCTGAAACAATTGGTTTTTTCTCACTTCATCAGCCCAACCTATTCACCTGGAAAACATATTTTCCTCTACTGGAGAGGAAGGAGGAAGATCGCAAGCATTTGTCCTGGGCTATTCTCTCATAGGAACAATGATCCTGAGTGAGAGTTTGCAAGAGAGAAGAAAGATTAGTTTCAGGAGACAAAATGACCACTAGCTATTAGAAGAGGTGGGAGATGGAATACTCTTCCTTCTTGCAGTTCTGTGTCATTCATGAGAATGAGGGAGCAAATAGGTCAGGAAGGTAAGATCAGAGGACACACTGTGCAGTCAGGATTCACTGAAGATATAGATATTCTGGTATAAATGCTGTTGATTCAGTAGCTGGTGACTTCACAGCAGAGCACAAAGCAGTATTGCTTCACGGATACATAACGGCTAAAATATGTATGTAAATTCATATGCAAATTAAATATGGCTTTCTGCTCCTGAAACATTGCTGAGTATCTCCCAGTATCAGAGAGTTCGGGAGTGCCTCTTATGCTAGCATTAACCTACTGTATGTCAAAGCTCTACTATTAGTACAAGGAACAGGGAGGTAAGCAGCTCTTCTTTCCCAGCCAGTGATTAATCATTCTGTGGTGCAGCAGAAGCCATACTCCATAGGCTTCTGACTGGCAATATTACAAAACACAGCAGGATGGCCATTTGATAGAAAATCACCATCTCTGCTCTTCTATGTATGATCACATTGATAGCTGCGCAAGAGAAGTACATGAACAACCTGTATGTGTTGCAGAGCTGAGAGTACATTTTTTTCAACTCACCTATCAACAACATCAAATCGAGCACTTAAAATATTCTTAAAAAAAAAAAGAACCTTTTGTGTATTTATAGCATGTTTGTTTGGAAATGTCTGAGAATTGTGAATTTCAGTCGTGCTAAAACCTAAAGATTTCTCACTACAAACTCCCTTATATCAGTAGGTCATAATCCTATTCTTCAGGAATAATATCCTTTATTAAGATAACTTCTTTATCTAAAGACATATATCACTGGCCTCAGCATAAAGGTGCTGAGGGAACAGTCCAATGCCCACTCTGGCCACATTCTCAATCTGTACACCTACAGGAAAGCACAGTGAGAACAGTCCAGCAATCAAGCTCCTGATTTTAGCACTGTGAACATGATTTCAGTTAGTCATTTCAGATTTAGAGGCTTTAACTCTCCTTCTTGTGTGAGGAAGCTTCTCAGATTATATGCTCTGCCCCTTAATATCAATGATACTGGGATATTTCAGAAAAATGCAGAAAAGCCCTTTCAGAAAAGTTGCGCTTTCAAAATACCAGTGTAATATACTCTGAAGCTATGAAAACTGTTTTTGTAAAAACCTCAGTGTACCACAAGCAACAAATTAATAAACCACTGCCATTTTGGCAGAGGTTTTAAAGACTGGATCAGTCATGTTACTCTTCAATAAACTCAACTAAATAAACCATAAGACTCTACTACTGTCAATGATGCTCACATCATTTGGCTAGAAATACAAGATCAGTACCCAAAGTATAGTGCTTTTCACGAACATTCAATTCATTAACCATTAAATAGAAGACCATGTAAAAATCTCCCCTTAATGTTATACCTATCTATTTAGAAAAGAAAATAGCAATTCCTATGGAAAAATTTCCTAATCTTAGCCATAAATGAAAAGGCTTTGCATTACCAATGATGTGCATAAATTAGAGGGAAAGAGAAAGAGAGCCAGATAGAAAGAAAAAACACAAAAGAAAAAGCATGTAACTGATTGCAACACAATTTCTTAGTTTCAAAGGTCAAGGCAGACAGTGTTTTAACTGGATATGACTACCTAGGGGCATTTGAAGTGCCTTAGTCTGAAACAAACAAGTCGCTGTGGCAGTGCTTCCATATATTTATGTAATTCCTAAGCTAATGTGATCATCTCTTCAAGTCCTAGTGCAGCACAGCTAGTTCTGGGAAGTCATTATCCATTGGCTGAAAATGCTAGGAAACAGATCATCAAATAGGGCTCTCCAACCTTCAGTTCATTGCTACTGGATTGTCTTTTCCCTTGGTTTGGTGTGCTGGCAAACATCATCCACAGGCAGGAGAGGGCAGCAAGGCTGTGCAGAGCTGCTTTACTGAGGACCTTGCCTATCCATGCAGGAGTGTTATCTGCAGTTAGTCCTTCGACAGGGTACTTCAGGTGTGCTCTGGGATATTCACAACAGCAACAATACAAAAAAAGACCACTAATCAAAAAGTTAAATAACTAGAAGCTTCCTGGGTGATCTACTTTCAGCTGCACTTCCACTTGAATTTCCAGGCTTGTGAATCTTCTTGAATAGAATAACTTGTCTAGTTATTAAGGAAAGCTCAGGATACTGGAGTTTTGCAGTTAATTCCATAAGACTGTAAAATCTCCTGTGACACTGGCTCAGATGTCAAGTCTACCGAAAGATGGCATCCTGGCTGACATAGCAGATGTTGACAAAGGACCAACTTTTATGTTTACCTCATTTCTTATTTGCTGCATAGGCATGTGAGTTACCTGAATTATCTAGATTGTTGCTAGGAATTTCAGGGTTATATGCTCAATTTTGCCTAAACCCTGTGAGAGCTATGGAGGCTGCCAGTCACTCTTTAGCCTTTGAAGATGGGTTACTGAGTCTCTTCCTGAGGGAAGCACTGGTGAAGAGAAAATGGTGCTTTAAGTACTCTAGTGTTCTGCCTACATGAAGTTTTGCTACAGAAATAGTTACAAGTACAACATGGGAAAAAATGACTCTAAAATGAAGAGGTGATGAATTGAGGAAGGAGATGGCAGATATGCTCCTGTGCAGTGGATGGGCACTACAGTGCCACATTTGACAAATGAAGAATCAATTCTACTAAACTACAGGTTAGTTTTACTACTAGGAGTTCCATTTCTGCTTCACACCTCATCCAGTGGTAGGTTTACCAAAGGCTTCAGCAGCTGAAATGCGCAGCCAAGTGCACTAAATAAGCTATAAATTATGGCATAATATAATACCTACCCACTCATTTCATGTAAGCCACAGAAATCTTACAGATGATATTGACTCTCAACCACTAGTGAGTAACACTGGATCAGTTCTGCAAACCTAGAGGCAGTAAATACAGTCTCTTTTTTATTCACATGACTTATTTACAGCTGTCTTTCAAAAGCAGGTAAAGACTTCAAGGGGTTAAGGAAAAACCTATATACTAACAAAATGAATCATCTTTTATTTTAAAACACTCCTTCCACCTCAGTGAGCACAGTATCACTGATGCTTACACATGCCAGCAATGCAGAAGCTTGTCAGCTAATAATAACCAAGGAAGTATTAAAAGTTATTGTGACGCTCAAAGTCTGAATCACCTTTAAGGTCCGTCCAGCTGGGGACAGTCTGTTTCTGAGATATCTGCCTCGATAGAGAGGGGAAAGACAACATTCCAGCCTCAGGGTTTCTTATATATTCAGCAAAAATTAAGAAAGCAAGAGGTAAAATTGTCTTGAGAGCAGTGCTGTCAGGAGATGACAAAACTTGTTGGGAGTTTTAGGTTTGCAAAAGGAGAATGTTAAAGGTGAATTTTCTTTCAGCCTCTAAATAAAATGAAGGCTCTACAGAGGGAAGTTTTACAGAAACTAAGACACAAACAAATTATCCATGCATTAAAAAATACTGCCAGAATTAATTTAAGAATAGCAATAATCCTTTTCCTGCGTGGTGCAGATACCAGACATAAGAGCAGGCAGACGCTGATAAGAGGTATCTGGAACTCGTTATAGAGTGAGAAAGTCATTGTCATAGAGGAATAAAACACTGAAGTGAAGAAATTACATTGACTGAAAATTCTCTCCCTTCTCATTAAAAGTTTGAGTGAGATATTTTAATCCAAACTGATATTATTTAGCAATGCACCTCACTTTATTTTTCAACATCCCCTCAAATAATAGTCCAGCATTTTCATTCAGTTTTGAGAGTTCTAACAGCTAGTAACAGCATTTGGTAGCTGTTGGTAACCCTGAGATACTACACAATCTCATGCTGGCATGGTACTGGTATCTGCAATTATACTTTTACATAGCTCAAATAAATAACTTAATTATGCAAGTGTACTAGGAACAAAACCCACAAAGGATCAGCTGGACACAGCCTTACTTGGTACGACTGTTATAATTATGTGTTACATTTGTCGTAACAAAGCTTTCAGTAAATTCTTTATTAAAAAGAGTGATTTCAGCAACGTAACCTGCCTGTGTATAAAAAATGGGCCTAACAAAATTGATACCACATTCTGTTTGACAGCCCAAATGCTCAGAATCCCTATTAATTTGTTCTTATCTCTGACCTACAGCTCAGGCCACCCTTTTCCCTTTTTTTAAAGGCTGGTTTTAATTAAACAAATGTAACAACCCAAAGAAGCTAGTCATCCTTTTACCCTAATCTGGGACACTGCAAGATGGAGGGATACAGGTGGCTTTTGGTGACTCTGGCCACTGAGAAGAGCCATACAAGTTCCCTCCCTGAGCTGGAATAACTGTGCCAGGCAATACCTGTTTGCTGGAGGTGCACCCAGTTTTCTCAAGCACTTATGGCATGGCCTGCACCTCTGTAGTCAAAAGCAGAGCCTTGTTCCAGAAATGGTAATGAGTTTTTGCTGGCTTGCATAAGGCTCTGGAAGAACACTGCCGGGCAGGACAAGACAGAACTCAAAAGAAGATGAAAGTTATTTTTACACAGCTCAGAATAGCAACAGGGCATGTACAGCTCGTCATCTGCTGTGGTTACCTTCAATCCCAGCACTGACAAGTGCTGAGCTGTACACACATTTTCATATATCTCTGCAGCTCCAGGCTGAGGGCAGACAGCACCCATTTTACCACATGACCATACTTCTGAGTGAAGACAAGTGTACTTTCAACTTGCAAGTTTGCAAACTAAGTCCTGTCAAAGGCAATATTAATTCCTACAGGGTCCAAAAAGCAGCTCATTACTCCTGACTCTGCCTGCTGTGTTTCTGGTGCATTAAATAAAGAAAAATGATCCCAGAGAAGGGCATTTGTTACTGCCAGGGTTCTGCATTGTTCCTCATGAAGATGTGTCAGAGGTGGTTTCTTTAGGCTGTGGAAGGGAAGACCTGTTAGATGTAATGCAATAGTATCAATACAAACAATTAATTAGTATTTTTTTCGGCCATACAGCTGAAAATAATTTACAAAAGAAGAAAAAGAAAAGGAAATAACATCCCCACGTTACATAAGGAAGAAAGATATGCATACCGAGATTAAAACTCTTTGGGCAATATTATGCTGAAATGTCAAGCAAAGTCTGGGAAAAAATATTATTGAAGAGACTACAGAAAACAGTATCTGTAATAGCTGGGGGACTTGACTCAGTAACTTATGTAAGGTTTCCCTACAATGGTTTCCTCTAATCATATTTTTCAGGCCTAGAGAGTTGATTCTGGTGTCCTATCTACGGGCCTCTATTAGAGAAGAAGACTGCAGAAGTTGTCTGTTTACTAGTAATAGACTCATCCAGACACCAAATGGCCTCCCTTAGCTTTCAGGTTCCTTTTACAGTCATAGGGATCTCCAGGGTGCAGTAAATTCCTCCTCAGTTAGGCATCTATTTCAGGATCATCTCTCTCTAGAAACATCTATCTCTTTCTCTCAGCTATAAAGAGGATTTTAAGTACTAGCTACGACTATCCAGCTAACTTCTCTGTTGCTGAAGTAGAGCATGATGACAGATGCACTTTGCATGTCTGTAGACATCTATCCATAATGTAAAACCATATCAGCAGAGACATACATGACAGCATTTTGCCCAAAGCTGACAAATGGCACAGGAAGTAATAAAAGAGGAAGCACTAAGCTTGGTATACTTCTAGTATTACATGTGATCTTGAGAAGGAACACAGTGAAGTAAACCTGTGCATTTTGAAGTGCATACATTATATATATTTGTTGGATAGTAAGAGTGATCTCAAGCAATTCTGGGAGCAGAATACTGGTTTTGCTCTGGAAATAAGCAATTTAAATAAAGCTGTTGCAGAAGAGCTGTCTGAATACAAGCAATCCAGAAAAAATGTGGGGTTTCCCCATGCAAATGGAAGTGCTCAGGCCACAGCCTGCCTGCCTAAAAGGCACTTTCCTCAGCAGAAAGGAAGTCCTCCCTAGCAAGTGACAGGCAGCAAATGAAAAATCAACAATCCTCATAATCCCAGATTATTATAGCTAACCATTTCTACAGCAGTCAAAGAATGCTTGATGGATGGACTTTATACCAAGGGTTAAACGAAATCCTGCTTTACTTATGGAAAAGAAAGAGTCTTTGGGCTGCACAGGGTAGCCCATGCAATGCATTTCTTAAACCATCATGAGGTGGCATAAAATAGTTACAAGATGAATCTTGAGCTTGTCATTGTACCTCAAAGAGAAAGCATAAAAAGAAAAAAAAGAAGGCTATTATAAAGTAACAACTAGAGTAGAAGCATGTTAACCCATTCATACTCATTACTTCTCTTGTACGCGGTTACTAACATCAGTTAAACATTGACAGTTATTAACATCAGTTAAAAATTAACATCAGTTTTGTTTAATTTTGATTTGAAACAAGAGAGTCAGGTTGTTCTCATTTTAGGTAGTGTAAGTTTTCACCTCTTTACAGAGGTACTGTGACTACAGTGAAGATACATGAGGCTTAGCTTTGAAGTTAGCTTTTACAGGTGAGTGAGAGCGTTCCAGACAGAGGCATGAAGGCTGACTTAACCTGATTCTCCGGTATACACTAAATTTCAGGCTGCCAGTTCTCATGGATGAGGATGGATTACTTTGAAAAAAGAGAGAAAGACTGGATTACAGAAAACATCAAATAACAGCCACAGTTGACCAGAGGGTCCCATTTGTGCTATTCTGTAATAGAAAAAGCTAAGGGTAACCAAATAAAGCCCCAACTGTTTTTAAACAAATAAATAGCAATATTTTATATTTTGTGAAACCTGGTGGTGTATTACCATGGCTAACTGAATAATAAATATCTTTGGGAGGATTAGGTGTTTTCATAAACAGCGCTTCCAGGGACTTTAGCCAGGATAATATTTTAAGGCAGTCAATTCTCATGCTCTGAGAATCAACATCCAGAGACAGAATCTAAGAGAAATATAGCACACACCTGCAAAATCCATGAGCAGATGCACTGGGCAGGTAAAGGTGTCCTTTGAAACCTCTTGCCCATTTCACAGCCTCAGCTACTGTCCGCTAGGCTGTCAATCAAATTAATACCTCTCATTCTCCCAGGGAAGAGCTTCATCCCCATTGCACTTTGCAAATCTGCTAGATATGGGAAGGGTGCACCCTGTGCAAAGGGGCAGGGATGTTTCAGCATCCCTAGCATTTGTGGGACTTGGAAAAGCAATTTCATTTGACTGAGTTCGTAACAGTGCAGAAGATTTATATTCAGCTGACATTACAATAAACAAGAGGTGGAAGCACTGAAGAAGCAGTCCAGAGTTGTGGAAAGTTAAAAGAGCTGCATTACAAAGGAGAAAGACACTTTGGCGTGATGTAATGCCATGGCAAGAGAGGGGAGAAAAAAAACAAAACCAAAAGATACAAGCTGAGACAGAAAAGGTTAAGCCAGAGCCTTGGCAGTCTAACGTTACTGCAAATTCTTTGTGGGGAGACAGATGCCACTGACAGCACATACATGCTCCACAGCAGAGCGGCTTCAGAGAGAACAGCAGAGGTCATTCAGAAGTGCTCTGTATCTCAGAAAGCCTTTTTTAATTTACAAAAAAAAAAAAAAAAAAAAAAATAGAGTTTGACATGAATGGTTTTTCTTTGATTTGTTTTCCAGGTCTGAAGACAAAGACAACACAGGAAAGCCTGGAAAGCACGTGTAAGCTCATCTTTTTCACAGAAGTCTGAACAGCACAGCAAGCATCTTAGCCTTAGCAAGAGGACCATGCAAGTGTGCCACTCAAGGTGTATTTTAATAAGAAACACTGCACTCCTGGGTAAGGAAATAATTAGGCTCACCTGACTTTATCCTTTTTAAAGAGAAAGAAATTCCTCAGAAGCTGTAAGATTTTAGCCTGGAACAGAAGGAGCAATAACTAAATCATTCTCATGGGATGCCAAAATAGAGTGTGAGATCTCAACGTAAGAGGTCAAAGCCAAAGATCATTTTAATGAAAACTCTTGACAGCTAATGAAAATCTTTCACTGGTTCAAGGAGGACTTCAAAGTGGCAGAACTGTCACAGAAGGAAAAGCAGATCCAGAAATAAGTTACTAGGTGAATACATCTAGGGAAAAAGGATATTCTGCTGAAGCAAGTACTGTATCCTACTGAAAGCTTTGGATACATGTCTCCATTTGTTACTACAGAATGTAATGTCATGTAGAGAAACTTCAGTAAAGCATTCCAAGGGCATTGAAAAGCCTTGCCATATTAAGAAATAGCCTCATTTATAATGAAAAGCTTTGACTGTCACGATTTTTTACTCTTCCGGCAATGGTTGAAAATGTTAGCATCCCAAGCTGTCCTCCTCATGCACCAGCCAGAGGTTATTGTCCCTGCAGCAAGGGCAATGAAGAAGATCGTGTGTCCATTCCTCTCCAGCTCCATTTAAGGAACCAGTGTGCAGTGTAACCTGCTCATCTAAAGGGGATGACACTGCAGCACAGGCTGTGACCTGAAGCAACTCAGTCACAAGCATGTGTTCTTGTCTGCCATGTCTGCCAAGAGGCAGCTTAAAGGGGTAATCAGAGACATGTGAATGATGACCTACTAGATGACAAAAACTGGTAAGGAAAGCCTTCAAGTCCTCAACACTGAAGCTTTGTTGTCTCAGATCCTGCCACTGAAGTTGGCCACTTGCACTGTCTGCTTACTTGTGCCAGTCTGAACCCCAGCAATCTCTGAAGACAGCTGCAGTATAACCTCATAACAACCATGCTAATTGGGGGTCATGTGTGAACCAGTTCATCTGAGACAATGTTCTCTGCTTTTCAATAAGCAATATGACAAGTTAATATGGAGAATGTTTTCCACTGCCTAAACTGAGTTAATACAGATCTAGTTTGGACACTATTTCACTGTTGTCCACATCTACCTTTCTTTTCTTGACAGAAAAAAAACCCAAGCCACCTACTGTCTCTGTCAATGAGAATAGCTTGCACTCATTAACAGAAGACACAAAGTACAGCCAAGGAATGCAAATGGATGCACATAATTTTGCATGTCAGAAGGGGCCATTGTTGAGGTAATACTCTTCTTAAGATCATTTAAGATCATTCAACAACCTTTTCTTAAATATCTGATTTAGGGGTGTCCTGATTCAATGAAAACTTGGTTAATTATATCCTGCTCCTGTATGGTTTTGCTTGTTGCTTCATAGCCTTGTTGAAAGCATCTTTAGTTGCTGTTCCAAACTACTGCTGATTTAGCCATACATTATTAAACAATAATTAGGTGCTAACCTACAATTAGCTGTATTTCTGTGATGAAAAAAAAACCCATCCTTAGATACAGTTTGTAAGGTGCTTCAGAAAGAAATCTTGTTAATGCCTGTTTTCATTACTGTCTGTATGCCCACAGCACTCCAGCAGGTGCCACATCATCCATCCCAGAGAGTGAAGCCTTCAGCTGAGCGATCTGAAATCCACCCATTTACCTTCCTACAGAACAAAGAATCACAGCTCTATAGAGTAAGATTTCGCTGAAGGGATTGCTTTACACAACTCCGCCTACTTGGAATTATGTCAAAGGCATCAACTGAATTACAAGTTACCCCAAATTACACACATGTAGGAAAGCAAATTCTGTGTCTAGGACTCAGAATGGCTGAACTACTGCATACAGTCTGATGCCAAAGAAGGTCAATCAAGTTAAAATTGGCTTTCTGATGCTGCCATGTGGGTTACAGTCCAAACTTTACTGTTCTGTGCAAATGAAAATCAAGCCAGATGCATTAAAATAGAGCAGAAATGGCACCTGGAACAACATGATCTAGTTAAATGATCAATCGCTACAAGCAGTTACCAGAAAAAGCATTCCCACTAGAGACACCATATCAGAGTTATAGGACAACTCACAATTAATTCTTCCATATATTTTTCCAGGATCTGTGTTCAAATTCCAGTGGCACTTGCTCCAGGGATGTAAATTTTTTGTTAAAGCATTGCTTGGTGTTTTCAGAAGAGCGAGCCATTTTCGCAAACAGAGCCTCCCTTCTATTACTTCATAGTTTTTAGAACTGGCTACCAGATTTCTTAAATGAAGGTTTTCAATTAAGAAAAATTGCTTCTAGGAACAGTGAGTGTGGCCATTCATGGTCACTGATGTTTTTGACAATTTTGAAGACAAAACTCATGTGTTTTACCATAATTTTTATATGTAATTCAAAAAAGTCAGAAAACTTTATTTTCCAGGCCACACATTTTCATGCAAGTAAAATTGAAAAACTAATCCATGAATGACAGAAAATAATTAAACAAAATAATTTATGAATTCAGTTTTACTTTTGCAAAATGAAAACCAGGCCTCCCCTTTTTCAGTCATCTTTCTGAACAGCAGAAGAGAAGAAAAATTACAGGGGTCTGGACTATTTTTTATAAAACATCTTTGTTTTCTACATATGAATTTGCACAAGACTGCCATATAATGCCTTGACTTGCAATACAATGAAGTTATGATTTAGCCGCAATTGAAAAACTCCATGTTTTAAAAATACAATAAAAGTTATAAAATAAAAGTTATCAGTCATATAAATAAAATATACTGATAAAGAAGAAGATTTCTGGCTCAAGTAAATGTAATTAACAAGTGGATTTCTGATTTTTAGGCAAGTGTTTTAAGTTAGTAACTCACCATTTCTCCCCACATCCTTAGTCTGAATTTATGGACCATGGCAGTAGATGGGCTTCTGATCTGAAAAGCTCTCAGATGCCAAGGAAATATACAGAAGAGCTACTGCAAATGTAACTTACCAGATGGAGCCTAGCTGTACCTATGGATAATAGTAATCACTCCTCTTGTCTCCTCTGTAATGTCCTATTGGAAAAAATGGGGTACAACATTGCCTAACCACTGTCGTTTTTCATTGTCACCATGGAAGTTGCCTGTCAGCTTTAGAAGGACAAAAAACCAAGGGAGGAACAGCTAACAGAAAAAAAGCTACAAAAGCCCAAATCCCCAAATCATCCTGACCTTCAGCTACTGCTTCAATTAAATCATTGAATGGAAGAAAAACAGTTAAGTTTTTCTTCCATTCAATGCGACCAAACGTGACAGAAAAGGGAGAGCCAGCTTGTGCCATTACCTCTTTCTGCCTCTAGAATGATCTTTGCTCTTCTAAACTGCTACTTACATCCTTTGCCCTGCTTAATCTGCAGGTCTCTTGGGAAAGGTGATGATATTGCCCTCCTTTCACCCTATTTCTTCCCTCCCAGCAGAAGCCTTGATGCCATTTAACTCTCTGTTTCTCTCTCTGCCTTTGACACCTAGCATTCATCACTGTAATAGTAAGCAGAAGAGCATAAATCCCTGCCAAGAGCACAAGCAGAAAAGCTTCCCATGACCCACTGAAGAAAACCTGGCCTTGTGAAAGTGACAGGGCAATTCAGACTCAGAATCTGATCTGGGGACCTAACTGGAGCTGTGCATTAAACCATCGTAAAACGAGCAAGGCACAGACTGCAGGGCTGCAACTCACTCCAGTTGCTACAGCATTTCCTAAGGCAAAAGTGAACATTGAAGATCCTGGTCCTTAGCAACCACAGCCTTCCTTTCCAGGTCATGCCAACTTTCTTGCACCCTTTCCTCTAGGAATCACATGAAATAGAAACTTACACCATTCCAAAGGCTTTAGTTAAGAAAGGGCAAAGCAAACACCTTGCAAGCATCAAACATTAGCTGAGAGGCAGCCAGAGAGACACCAAGCCTTTTCACAGTAGATTTTAAGTGGTCCTTGCTTCTTGCCAGGGCAACAAATGCTACAGCCAAGCAAGTAGAAATTTCTCTGCTGTGCTTGAGTTCATAAACAGAAGGACAATGTGTAATCAGCCATCTGAGCACCAAAGAATTATTCATTTCCAGACAAGCAATGATACCTTACAATTGGTCAGATGTGGGGGTGGAGGAAGTCCTCTACAGGAGAGGGTCCCACTACAGTAATTCTTTCTGAGGCATATACATAACACACAACCCTCCTTCTTCCTCCCATTTATCTATCCTTTCCACCCTGGTACTCTTATTTGGTGGAGTCTATACCTCTAGCAGCTGAAATCCTACCGGATGGCTGATCCACAGCACCTGCACACAGCTCTTACAGAGCAGGACCAGCTGCCCTCCTGGCTCTGAAACAAGCCCGTAAGTTTTGCTGCATAGATGCTCCTCTGACACTGTTAAAGCTGAATGCCTTCAAGGACTCCAGAGGAGCAGGCTTTATATTCTGACCTGCCTGGTATATCTACAGTTCTAAATTTCATTCTCATAAATTGCTAAATCTCAAGATGCAACAAGCAGATGGCAGCAGCAGTCACCTGAACAACTATTGCTCACAAGTGTAAGATCAATTCATTACACAAGTCTGAAGCATCACAGTGTAAATGGCAATGTAGTGAGAGGACTACTTAAGTAGTATATGTAAACTGGGAGACATATGGGACTAAAGTGAGTGGAGGAGTTGCATGTATAAGGTGTATAGAAACAGTTCTAGCTTGCTTTTCTACGGATATCTCTAATGAGGTTAAAACAATGAAACAAACCAGGGCACTTGAGACTCCCATGCTGATACAAGTGTTAAACACACAAAATTGCTCTAGTGGAGAACAGATTTAACTGCTGCCTAATTATAAACAATTGGGAGCTAAAATAATTATGTTTAAGTTTTGGATCCTAAAAATACTTTCAAGTGTTAAGCCTGCTCTATGAAGGAAGAGGACATTATGCCGATATATCCTCAGCAAAGAGCAATAAAACTGAAAGTCCAACTGATCCTAGGAAAAAAAAGCAAAACCCAACAAAAAAGCCCACTTCTGTAGGGTACGTATCACCACTCTATTTATTTTTTGATGTCCATCACTATCTCATCAAAACAATAGCATATTTAGGGAAATGAGCAGTCACACTTGTTAAAACAGCCAAATGCTGAAATAAGGAGAGTAACAACATGGCCCTCAATACCAAATAATATTCATTTATTAGAGGTAATCCTTTCTGTATTCCTCTTCTCAAAAGGAATACAAAATAAGCTGTGACTTCTTAATTACTGTATCTTTAAGTCTTTTTTTTTTCTTAAGCTTCAGAGGAAACATACAAATGGAATTCATTCCTACTCACTCATAAAACAGTCTCCTACTTAAATCTAAGTCATATCCATTCAAAGCATCTATTTCTGGTTTTGCCACAGCACAGACTAAATTTTCTGCTGTATGCTGTACCCATCTCTAGAATCAAACTGGAACTACAAGGTCATAGCACCACTATGAAAGACCTAATCCAAGGAACAGGCAGGAGGGAGAGGAATACAACACCTTACAAAATAGTATCTATAATACCATAACAGTGCCTGTAAGCTTGGCTGTGAGACAGACCAAGGTCCAGTGTATCCTTTTTACTATTCAGGAAAAGTAAAGAGCCATTTAAGAAGGAGATTTGTTAACAGTTGCTGACTGAATTGAGTATGGCTTAGAAAACAGTAGCTCCTGGTTCAGGACATGTATTCAGCCTGTTAACAGCCTCTTGGTTTTCTAGCTAAAATGCAGCAACTCCAAAAGCAGCTCGACAGCTCATCTCCTGCAAAATGCCTGTACTCCACTTGCTGTGGCCTACCCCATTCATCTTCTTGCCATCAAATCTGCTCTCACCTCTCACTTCCTGCTGTGTCAGTACATTAAGTTCTTCTAACAGGAGTAGAATATATAAAAGGAATAATAATAACACTGATAACGATAGTCTAAGAAATACATATTTCTTTCGCCATATTTCCCCTTGTTCGATTAGTCTCTCAGCAAGAGCAGCATTAATCACTGAGGCAACAGATAAAAGATGAAGACCAATTTGAATTTTGCTGTGTAGCACTGAGTGTGTATGTGTGCTTAGGCAGCAGGGAGGGAGGCCGCAGGATAATCTGTCATTTTGTATATTTATGCTGCTGGAGTCAGAAATGGTACTCCATTGTTACCACATATTAAAATCATTCATGTCCTTACACTTTCATTGGAGGTCATCTTTCAGGAACAAAAAGGACAGTATGACCAAGTTAAATTCAAGTTATTTGTGCAAATCTCTGTGTATGTCTTGGTTGCTGAAGCAACTGCCAGCATGTTAGAGCAAAAAGTACAGTAGTTTTTCTCCTTACCTGACCTCACTATTTTTACTAAGAATGAGTTTTCTTGCTCTGAAACAGCTACTGGAAAACAGCTGCTGGGAGTGAAAGAGGTGTTTTTTAGATGATCTTACTAAAAGTGTGTGAGTCCAGCTCTGCCTGACTTTGACTGCTGTGGAAGAAGTCATGGGTCCTCAGATCCCACTGCCAGCAGGTCTACTGAACTAAGTACTTGCCAGCTTGGCAAAAAAAAAAGACAGTCTTAACCCCAGGGAAGACGGATCATGGAACAAAACAAAAGATTAAAAAGAGCTGTCACTGAGCCATGTGGGTACAAGTTTCTCTCTTCTTCAAACCTCTGTTTATCTAAAAAAGGAGTTTCTAGAATCATCAGCCTACCACCTCTGCCATGTCACTCTCCATGTGAATCTTAAATCCATGTGAATCTTTAAATTTTGCTGTTCCCTTCCCATATCTCTATAAAACAGATGCATCTTTTCCTCTGGAATTTAGTTCCCTGTCTGCACCTCAGTATTCAACCTTTCTTTATCCATTTTCATACATTTAGCCATTAGAGCATTTCTAACATTTCCAAATCTCTGGTTCATGCATCCTAATAAACTACTGGTATTCCCTGGAAATGTCCTTACCCACAAATCAATTTCCTTAGCATACCCAATCTAAGACGCAGCAAAATAGGCAATACAGCGCCAGTGGAAAACTCTCAGAGCAATTATGAGGGAAGATGGGCTCTTCATGAGTCATTGTAAGGGTGAAAAGCCAACAGAAGAAATTTTCTCGAAAAACACTATAAGAAAGAAGGGAAGCATTAGCATCCCATACAATTCCAAGAGAACTGAAATCCAATCCCTCATCTCTTCAGCTTTATTTTTCTGCTGAAATTTTGTGGAAACAATTTTTCATCTTTTAGAATATAATAGAAGTAATTTTTACAATCAAAATTAACAACATCCCACCTACTTATATGCCGTCTAAGGGAGGAAAGAAAGGATTGGTGGTTGTATAGCCTGTCTTGCTAATCACTGCTTTTACGAGCTGTACTGTGACAGACGCATCTTGCAAATAAGTGACAACTCATCCCACAGATGAAAAAGAAGCTAGCAGAAATCCTTCTGTTCCTGCTAGTTATAACCACCATCATTCCACAGAAACCTCAAGGCATTAATTAGATGGTTTCAGAAAGTGGGTCTATCACAACAGCATGGGTGTGTTTCTAATTTCTGTGTGTTCATACAAATATGAGCTAGGAAAGGTAAGAGGTACATTCCTACCTCTCAGCCAGTCTTGTAAAAAAACATTCAAACGTAACAGAACTATATGATCTGGAAGTATTCTGGTAATGTCTGCAGCTTCTAGGCATTTCCCTGAAGTATATAAATAGCAAGCAGAACAGATATGCTGTAACAAAATGTGAGCCAATCCTCCAACTATATTTGAACTACAACCATTGATTTTACTCCACTTATTTCTAAGTACTTGCTTTTGCAGAATTGGACCTCTTTGTCATATACTGCCACTGAACAACTGTCCTAGAACAACATGTTTGTCCTATTCTTTCATTTGGTTTGCGGTGAAAGGTATGGTCAACTATAGTAGATTTAGTTCCTGAGTACTGTATTAATCAGATTTTGAAAATAATCTTCCATGTGACTTTCAAGAATCCTTTTTGGCAGGGCAAATGACATGTCTAAATACACAAAGGGATACTGTGCCCTGAAAAGAAAAGTACATACTGATGTTATTAAGGGTACTTTCCGAGAAATGTATGCCTGCCTGGCTGTCTGAGGAAGGTAGGAATCAGTTTTCTACAGCTATTATTACAGCTTCTTATCCTTTAATTAAAGAAAAGGGCATGCTTTTTGGTCACCTAAAAGGAAGCAAATATTTCATTAAGTTCTTGATCAAGATTTAAAAAAAAAAAAAAAATCATCAGAGGAAATCTAGAAAAGGGCTGAAATTCTAGAAAAATGCTAGACCAGCCTCACTTCCCTCACCCCCCACATGCTGGGCCAAATTTTCACTTCCAAAATTCACAGTAAAACAGAACTGGGTATATATGTCAAAAACACCAGCTGAGACTTTGCTGCAAGTCCCAAACAATTGCTCAGATTTGCAGATTAAAGCAATGTAAACTCAACTCTTGCATAACTGCATCAGCTAATTCGAGCCTTTTGTAAACTGTTAGATGGAAGAAATAAAAAGTCAGTGTGGGTCCCAGCAGAACACACACAGGGTGGCTGAAGTGACTACTTGACAATGTTACTATATAAAAGCAGGTTATCCAAAGGGTGAGTGTAAGCTATATATTAAGAAATCGTGCTACCTGTCAACTTGTATCACTAAAGGTTGCCACGCACATACAATCAAATCCCCACAAGAGTCACAAAAGAGTAGTCTCCATTTGGAGTTGACAATGGTTACTAAGTTAAATGATCAAGTATCAACAGCGATAATGTTAAAAAATGACAGCATATGCTAGCATATGCATGAACTGTTTTACAAATACAATGTTCTTTATTACTGTAATCATGCTTAGCAGAAATACAAGGCTGAGCTTATTTCCATCATCAGCACTTGTCAGCACTTGGGAGCATAGGATGTAAAAATAATATTACAGTAAAATCATATTCTCTTTTTTGAAAGGTAATGAACTCTGGGTTCACTATGGAACTTCCAGAAGTGCAGCATATCTGTCTTCTTCAGAAAGTAAAAGAAATAATGAAAATATGGGATTATATTTTAGATTATATGAGCTTTACAGATAATCTGAGTATCTAAACACTATACCAAAAAGTATAATTTAAACACACTACAACACTCTCCCGTCTAATACCCAGTTAAAACTTGGAGAATATTTTAATTCTTTCCCATACAGGACATTATCATATCATATACATGTTTCTGGCTAGGTAGCTACTACAATACCACCAAACATTCTGTATTTCAGTGTGCGCTAAATCTATCTCTATACTACATGCTTGTGTAGTATTTAGAGGTCATTTAGTATTATTGAATAAATCAGTCTGTAACCTACGTGAACAGTAGTTTGCACAAAAGTTTTCTATCCTACATCTGGATTCTGGCTTCCAAACTCTGCTTTATTTCTTTGCCCAAACCACTTAGGATTTAATTATCACAGAAGAGATGTGACTGTGAAGAAGTAAATGCCATTTTGTGAACTTCACTGCAGCAATGCAACTTTACCATCTCACTCAACAGGACTATGGCACAGGAGAAAGGATTCTACTCTGAAAGATAGTACAGGTTGGGGGCTTTGGTCTTTTTAAGAAAAAATAGTTGAGGAAGAATCAGAAAAGGAATGATGTGAGCCAGACTGTGTGATTCTAAGAGGTACCAATGAGCCAGTGAAGTCAGTCTTTAAAGCAGAGACTCATCAAAAGCATTTTCTTCATTAGAACTTTGCAGTCTTGGGATGCAAATGTCACTAGTGACTTACAAGAAGCAAAACCTAAATTAAAGGCTATTTCTTTCTCCCCCAAATTATTATCTATGATCATGAAAGAAACTACCTAGGCAAGACTAAGGATGGGACAATTTTATTTGTCTTAGCTGACAGTGAAAGTCGAATTAGACTGACAAATCTTCTGTGCTATTTTGCTTTGTGCTATACACTGTAAGAAAGGATCTAGCCTGGAGCTGCATGTAATGGAAAGACATTAATCAAGATTATTGGACCCTCAATAGAAAACAGTTAGAAGGCTAGAAAGCCTAATGGTTAAAGTAAAAGGTTGAGAACTTTATTCTGAGCCATGCCAACAGACTGGACTCTCCATATAGATAATGGGCAGATCCCCTCTTCTATTTTTTAGAAAGAACATTCTGCATATTATACATCATACACTATCATTCTATGCCTCTAAGATCATTGCTGAAAACATCCACAAATAATTTATTCTCATCGCCTCCAAGCTACAATTTGAACAGTTTGGTAAGTGTCATTATCCTCATCTCAGGAAGCAAGGGCATGCTCTGGATACATAACAGAGCACACAGTTTCTGGTTCCTCATGAAGAGCATAACCAGAAGTCTGTTCTCCAAGAAAAGAAAACATTCATAGAAAAGTATGATTTTTGTCTTGGGACTCTAGCCATCCATGTCATGAGGCACACATATTAGGGGCTTGCCCTAGGTCAGTAGGCCCTAAGGTCTTCAGAGCAGTTTTCCTTAATGACCCATGCACCAGCTGGAATCATATCTTGGGTTTGCCGACCTGAACATGCTTTGAAAGGAAGACTTGTGTATCACCATGCATGCTTTTCTAGATTAGCTTTACTTAGTAATTAACTTCAAAGCTGTCTTTACACAAATCACTTGAAAACTGAATGATCTAGCTGTGAACAGGACAGAAAGCATCACATGAAAGCATATGGAGAGTCTCCTAAAAAGCTCTGAGCAACAACTCACTAAACATATTCTGAGCATATAAGAGGCTGACATGGAAGCAGAAGCCAAGAGAATGTCACTTAAACACATTTTCACAAAAGTCTCACAAACCCAGAAATCCCTGAATAATTCACTAATAACTGAAGCAGTGCTTTAAAACAAGCACAGGGACACATGGGATACCAGGACTTTTAACAACTGCTAATGAAGTAACCCTGTGAGAAACATGGCAGCCTTGCAAGAATGTGATGTGGCACAGTACAGCAACTTTCACCTAATAGCTGCCTGCACAGCATGCTTCTGCACCAGACACAAAAGCTAACAACTTGTCTTTGAGGCCTTTGTAGAGTAAGGTGGCAAAGCAGAAGTCCTAAATAATACATTATTATCACAGGAGAGTCTGGTGTGTCGGGGGTCTGAGACAAGCACCAGGAATTTAGTGCAATGCATTTAACTTCTAAACAGACTGTAAAATCCAGAGTAAAACCATGTGTGAGAAAGTTAGATCAGAGTTTCTACTCAAGGGCAGCAGAGCACAAGCACCATTTACAACTTACTGAAACAAACACAAATCAAACCTTTTTCTCCCCTATTTTCATTTAACAGGAAAAGGTCAGCTCTCGTGTCGTGGTTTAAGCCCAGACAGTAACTCAGAACCATGCAGCCATTTGCTCACCCATTTTCCTCCCTGCCTCTGGCTGGAATGGAAAGGAGGATCAAAAGACATTTTGTGATCCTCCTTCAAGTCCTCCCTGAATTACACTTTATTCATAGAAATGTTCCTACCAGTATAACATACAGTCATACATCTCAACTGTTTCTTACTCAAATCCTGCCTGTCCTCCACTGATCTAAGTTCCACTGTCTTGAAGAAATGTTATTATGAACTTTAAAACAAAATAGTTACGGACACTTTAAATGCTAATATCATTGCCACTGTGTATTTCCAGTAATATTTTTCTGTCAATTCCCTTTGTCTTGTTTTTCCGTCTGGGACTGTATGTTTGGGATCTTTACAAATTGAAAAGCATATCATTGGTCTGTGAATATATTGTGTATTTTCAAAGCACTGAATTTCCCCAGCTGCAGTACTCATATTACCTAACTGCAAGAGATTACAAACGGAAGAAGTCTTTGCATTTATCATGCACTTCTGTACTTCCTTAACAAGTGATGTGTAAATCTAAGTCCTACTGAAATTTTGGGATTTGAAATTTTGTAATCACTTTGGGATTACAGTCTTGATATTCTGCAAAAGCTTTATATGCATTTCAAAAAGAGAAGTTTTAGTCACTTACATATGACAATGAGTAACACAAACAGCACAAATACTTTTAATACAGCAAGAACAATGCTTCTTTATCCCAATTCTTGCTTTTTGTATTAGATGCTTTACTTTTATTTGTATCATGACTGGTATTTCTACAACGGGCCAGAAACCTTCTATGCTAAGTAGTGTAGACATGAAGAACAGAAAATACATTTTGAATCCAAGGAGTCCAAGATCTCACACATGGATACAGAAAAAATGGATAATTAAACAAAAAATGTGCCAATACTAAGTGGCTTGATAAACATCTGTCTTAGACCATCATCAGCTTTACCTGTGACTTCTTAACATGAGTCATGATAAAAGAAATATTTCAATGGGGTTGGAAAAATAACCTGCTGTTGCCTTGTAGAAAGTACCAGGCAGCAGAAAGATTTTTGTGATCAAATCTAAGAAGTGAGTAAAAAAGTTCTTGAATTGTGCTGATCAGAATGGGAAGAGGCTAAACTGTGAATGGTCTTGAAAGTGAAGAAAAATTGATTATTTCTGAGCAGAAAAAGAGAAAGCTGGAGGAAGGCAATAACTAACTGTATTTGTACTGCTCATAGCCTTAGGTAGCTATATTTTACGTTCCCCAAAGAACAAACTTGTTCTATCAGATTTTTCCACCACTTAGATCTAAAGTCATAAGAAGGCTTGACAATGGTGATGTTGAACACAAGCGAGATAAAATAACCATTAGGCATCAGAAAACCACAGCTGGAGATACTGCCCAAACAGAAAAAGACAATTTCTTCTCACTTTCTCTGTACAAATAACACAACTTAAGCTGACAGAATCAAATTCTACCAAGAGTAAAAAAAGGCAACCCATCTGTGCTGTGACAGCAATAAAATGGCCTGATATTGAAATGCAGAAAGTTGTAATGGGGTACATATTGACCTTTATCTTTCTTTCAGTGGCTAGTATGAAGCGTCAAAGAGTTATTGCTTTAATATCAGCTGAGATGAGGCCATTTGTTGTGGTGAATGTGTATCCAGGAAATCACTGCTGTTAACCATGTTTTTAGAAGCACTTTGACACTTAATTAAATCTTCTGGATGCTCTTTCAGCACACAGTGGTCTCTACAGGCTGAGTGAACTGCCATGTAGGCTAGACAGGAAGCTTTCTGGAGTAGTTCCTCTTCAAGTAAGTCAGGGTCATTTCCAGTTTGACCCAGCCCACAAAGGTCCAGTGCTACTCTCTGTTACATTGCTATAGCTAAATATAGCTCTGCTGCCTTTATAAATTATAGAAAATCTCTAATAAACTAATAGCAGGATCAGGACCACAGACTTTATTCTTATGGAGATGTAATCTTATAAAGATTTTCTCTAAAATTAGAGCTAGCCACTGAGGAAAAAGACCTGTAATTCTTTCAAAGTTTATAACAAATAGTGGCCAAACCTGGGGTAATTTCCCCTCACTTAGCTGAGACTTTATAAATCACCTGTTTGGTATTTGAGGTTCAGTTAATCCCAACCCTCCTGCCAAATAGATTTACAGAGTACCAAAGAGGGCAATTTTAAACCTTGGCTTGGAATTAATTACCCTAATAGTTGTAAATTCTGCTGCACCCAGAGGAACTTCACAGAATGGTTGCAGTTGGAAGGGACCTCTGGAGGCCACCTGATCCAACCTCCCTCCCTGCCCAAGCAGGGTTGCTCAGAAATGGTTCCCCAGGACCATGCGCAGATGGCTTTTGAATATTTACAAGCATGGACACTCCACAACCTTTGTGGGCAACCTGTGCCAGTGCTCCATCACCCTCACAGTAAAAAACTGTTTCCTGACATTCAGAGGGAAACTTCTGTGTTTCAGTTTGTGCTTATTGCCTCTGGTCCTGTCACTGAGCACCACTGTCAATCTTTACATCCTCCTTTAAGTATTTATAAACATTATTAAAATCCTCCCTGAGCCACGTTTTCTTCAAGTTGAACAGTTCCAGCTCTCTCAGCCTTTTCTCATAGGAGAGATGCTCCAGTCCCTTAACCAACTCAGAAGCCCTCTGCTAGACTCCCTCTACTAACTCACTCTCTTTTGTACTGAGGAGCCCAGAACTGGACAAAATATTCCATGTATGGCCTGACCTCCTACAAGATTAAGAGGACAATTTTTGTGTTTTCTTATCCTAAGTGCCCAGCACTAGACAAAAAGTGAAGCAAATGTTCATATATATGAAAATACAATCAATAACCGATTACACTTTCTGAAGCAGTTAGAAAGCAAGCATGCAACTTGTATAATTACAGGTTTCAAAATCCTTGATTTCATTAAGATCTTCTGTCTCAAGCAGAAGAAATTGTTTCAGGGAAGCAGATACAATAACTCGTTTTTTTTTCTCCACCTAGACAACAATGTACCTTTCTCTAGAGGTTTAATAAAGGCACACTGATCAATAATTATTTGCCAGTGTCTCAGCTGGTGTACAGTGGTGTCAATGAAAGTATGTAAACTTCTATATGTTGAGGTTCTGATGTAAACATAGGTTTTAAAACAAATGTTTCATCCTAGTTGATAACATGATAGTACACCACTGAAATAAGCAATTTTAAAAATCTGATCCACTGCTTAGACTGGTTACTTAGATGATTCTTTTCTTTGCACAGATAAGGAGAGCCAATTTAAGGTGTTTATTTCTAATCAGTACCATATTCTGTTTGCCACACAAGTGGTTCAAAAATCACTGCATTTTTAGGACTTTAAACACTACATGAGCACAATAAAGCCAGAACATCTGAAATGTATCTTTTGTTGGAATGTTTTTTGAAAAAGACGTTGGAACCACTCTGTGTTGGAGCTCCTACATTTTGCAAGAAACTGATCTTGATAGTGTTCTTTTAAAATTTTCTACAGGAAGGCTAAAAAAGGAAAATGAAAAATGGCTCTACCTGGAAGTAATGCTCCACTGCTCTTCTCCCCATTATGAACCTCACTGCTGCAGCAGTACATACTGTCATAGTAATAAATAATCATACACCCACCCCCCATTAAGCATTGTAATTCTACCAGGAATACATTTCCCCAGACATGCAACTGCAGAAACAGTTACAATCCTGTTTTCATTCACACTGGGGCAATACTAATTACACAAATGGGGTTGCAGTACAACAGGAGCAAAATCTGTCCCCATTATCATGTACATGTGCCATAATAATTCATCCCACTGTTTGTTCACCAATACAGGACAACATATTCTGATGATTTACCTTATATAATGTTAATAGTTACATGGAGCATGATTCAGAGAACACGGCTCCCATGAACTTAGAAGTGAGCAGCAAAACAAAAGACTAATTAAGAAGCCAAGGAAATGCAAAAGACTAATTGACTCACCTGGATGCTGGGTGGCGAACGATTTTTTCGGGTTGTAGTGGTGGCCATTGTAGTTGTGGTTTCCATGACTGTAGTAGACATTTCTGGTGGCACGGAGGTTGTGGGTGTTGTTCCCAAGATGGAAGGGACCTCCCCAACAAGTCGGACACTTCCATTGATTTTAATGTTGGGGTTGTTCTCTGCTGCCATGTTCAGCACTTTCAAGCCATTGTAATAGAGACCGGAGAGTTGGCCTTGGAAGAGACGCCCTCTGTCCTTCCCTCCTATGGCTATTTGCGCCTGGGTGTTGAAGATCGTTAACTGTCGTCCTAGTGAAGGGGGGTGAATAACATTATTGCCAGACATTTCCTTCACTTCACATCTTACACTGAGTCCTGGCCAGAAATGACGAACAACAAAGAAGTAGATTCATTCCTGGTAGTGTTTATGATGACTTTAGAAACAGTATGGAAAGGTACTGCCTAAAGCTCGTTGATAAGGATGATTAGCTTGAAAGCAAGAACAGCTAAAATTGAACCTCATACCTCAGCATCCATTCATACATCAAAACTCTGGAGGAGCTTTGAGTCAGTCAGAAATTTGTACCCACTCTTTTAGAGTTTGACCTACTTTAAACTACAAATAAGGCTTCAATATGTGGCTATTTTCTGCTATCAATTCAGACTGCAGTACTTTTCAAACTTTAGCCCATAAATAAACCTTCTATTTTGACTGGTCAAAAGATGGGATTCACTCATAAAGCCACTTTTAATAGTGAAAAGGTTTTAAGGGGTGGTTTGAGGACCACATCAGAAAAATATTGATGGTGATATAAGAATTGTGCAGGAATCTTAAGACAGGATCCATCATGATGTTCCACCTGTAAATTTTGTATTGTGAAGGCTGATAAATCTGAAACAAAGAAACACCAAGCACAAACTTTTGTGATGTCTCTGAAAATGCAATTTTTTTGAAATAGTGAGGATAATATAGTGCTTCAGATCATTAAGCCTCAAAATGCCTTACATTTGTTTACCCTCTTACAGACAGTGAAATTCAAATGTAGACAGGTTAAGTGGTCTACTCAGGATCACATCTTGAGTGCTAGGAATGGTCTAATAGCATATGTAATGAAAAATATTTTTATTAAAAATAAATCTAGTAACAAGTGCCAATTCACCTGGTTTTGTAGGATACTTAAATCACATTCAGCTTGGACTGCTCTATGAATACTGTTTATGTCCCAAGCTGCACTAGGTTGACTATGTTTAGAAATAAATTGCTTCATGCAGTGCAACAGTAGTGCCTACAATTTCACTGTTCTTCAGAAAATTAGGGGCATGCCACCTGGAATCCGTTGAATTAACAGACAGGAAGACTGGGCAGAGCTCAGAATGGTTATCAATGCAGCATCATGTCAATTGTCATTCAAATATCTGCTCTGATTTCCCTTTTTTATGAAGTTTGCATGACATGTTCCCATCCCATTCCCACTCCCCAGTTCTCACTCACCACTTCCTCTCTCTAGTCCACCCTGATGAGAAGTGCAAAATACCACCATATAACAAAGCACAGCCTATAACCCACTGCTCATTCCTTCACAGACAGTGGTTACAGCAGATCAAAATATGAGGGGGAGCTCACCAATTTTGGTGGTCGTCGTGACGGGTCTTGAAGTCAAGTGGTGATGCGGTGTTGCATCATCTTATGGTGACAGGATGGACCATGGGGAAGAGAATGGGGACAAGAGAAGAAATGTATCTGAAAGGAGTTCCTGTCCCCAAAGAGGGCCCTAGCTAACTAAGCAAAAGTGTATGGAGAGGTGTAACACATGGACAAGTGGAGGTGGGCTGCACATCCCTTGTGCTCCTCACCTACAGATTTATAAATGAAACATGAGGACTTGATCAGGGTGGAGTAACTGCATTGATGAAGAAATGAGAAATAAAAATGGAGGGTATCCTTCCCCTGGAAAGTGTTGAAACACCTGATGCGATATTCTGCATCTCAGGAGGTTTTAAACTTACCAGAGGCAATATATGTCCATTAAAACATCAACAAACATGCACTGAAGCCACACATCCTCAGCATGTAAGCAGAGCCTTTCCTCTTGTCTATGAGGAAAATAGGATCTGTCAATATCTGTCAAAATATTCAGCCCTCTGAGCCCAGCTCCTGTCTGACCTAGAGGACATGGTACTACACACTGTAGAAGTGTACATACAAATTCTTATACCATGTCCTCAGAGTTTGCTTTTCTTCCCTGTCTTGTGTTTCGGATTTTTTAATGGATATGCTGTCAGTTCTTTACTACACATTTTTCCCTTCTCCTCACAAATTACTTCCTTCTGGCATGCTATGTGTTTCCATACTGCTCCTGCCCCTACGTACCTAGACATTTCACTTACTACTGTTACCTCCTTCCCACCTCACTCATGATAAGAGTGGCAAAAGGTAGAGGTGAGATGAGTGAAGAACAAGGAGCTATTTCACTAATCTTGAGATGTTATCCCTGAAAATGAAGGGAAGTATTGACCATTCAAAGCTTTCCACTTCCATTCCTTTCTCCTCTTGAATCAGTGCTGTATTTTTTCACTCTTCTACCAAAGGGAAAAGAGGTGGGTGATGATAATGAAGGAATTTTTCAGTTCCAGCTAGGAGAGCTCCCCCAGCCATGAGAGAAAAGGGGTTCCCTCACTTTTAGTGGAGAATTACAACTCTCCTAAGGATGTTACCTATTCTAACCCAAGCTCACAGCACAGCTTTAGACATATCTGTCATATCTCTTGCTTTACTTTCAAGAATAAGGAATATACTGAGGCTGAAAAAAAAAAGATCATGTCTACATTTCTGGGTCTTCATCTGCATCTTCTAATGCTGAAAGAAAGTGTACATCAAGGAGGGGCCCTGATCCAGTAAAAAAAAAAAAACAACTTTGTGTCTTTTGGACCCTTGTTTGTGAAGTGGTCTTCCAGGCCAGGATTCATGCACTGCACCATATGGTTAATACTGGAGACAGCCCTGGTACTAAAACTGTGTTTGCTAAAAGAACAATTGCTTGTTGAAGCCACTTAAAAACTGATATTCCTCATTCTTCACTCTATGATAGTATACAGGCACATGAGTAAAGACAACAGGGAAATGCATGTGAAATGAGAGAAGACTGTTTGGAGAATAAACAATTCTGCCACCATAGGTCTTTTCTAATAATTCTTCTGATGGTATGATTCTGAAGCCCTTACTTTACCTAAGTAAAATTTATTTTGCCACTGAACTTTATTGAGTGACTGTTTATATTAGTAAATTCTACTAGGTGTGTAAGGGTTGCAGAATTACAGTCCTTTTTTTCCACAGAGAACTCTTCCTACTATTATTTTAGTGTCATATGGGAGAAAAATCATGAGCATATTTCAAGTTTCTGAGGTGTTCTGTAAGTATTCTGAATAATTCAAGCTCTCAGGCTTTTTCTTTGCTCTCTCATTGACTTATTCATTTTGAAAACTGTATAACAATTAAAAATATCACGGAGAAATCTTAGTAAAAATGTAAGTTTTCCATAACTCTAAGAGCCATTTTTGGGCTGATTTTGCAAATCCTAATTCATATTAACAGCTCTTGCTTCAAAAGTACAGTCACTTACATCAACAAGACTCCACATGTAAGTAAGAGACATTTGAAGAATTAAGGACTTCCAGAATCAGTCCTTTCAATTTGATGCTTCTAGGTCTTTATTGGCTCATCCAATTGCAGAATTGGTAACATCTGTGCCTTATCATAATTTAAGTATGACTACTTAATTGAATAATTTAGGACTAATACTTCTTTATTTGTTTGGTTTTGTTTTTGTTTTACTCACATATGTAATGTCAGTGAAGTTAAAAGTGTTAAATGTTCTGCTTATTACCTGGAATCCTCTTAAAAGTCTCCTAAACCATTTTATAAAAATAAAAAAAAAGCAAGAACCAAACAAAAAAAAACAGTAATGATACCACTTCAGAAAGATGATGTGTTATATTTTTTTTCCCAAGAATGAACTATTTCATTATTATAAATAATGCAACAGTGATACAAAAGGAAGACCCAACCTATGGAATTCAAAAACGTCAATCAAAAAGTGTTTCATTTTACCTTGCCCAGGCCAAGAACTCACATAGGCAAGACAGCTATTCTATACGCTGTCTCTTTGATGAATCTATCTATTCCTTCATCCATTAGTTCATCCTGTTCCATTTTTATAGCAAGCTACCCTTTTACTCATCATCTTTATAAAGTCTAGTGACAAAAGGTTTCCATGTTACATTAATTGTTGGATCGATGCCCAGATGGATGAGCAGGCTGGTGAACAGCTAGGTAAATTGTTCATTCCTATTATTTTTTAATTTGAGTGGTACCTATGTTGCTCAAAATGTCTATCTACTTTGGAACGAATGAACAAAGTGATACCGTCTCAGGTGTTACACTTCATGATGTCATTCTCTAACATGAAGCGTGAAGACTGAATTTCCTTTTACTTTTGCAAAAACATACCTCTACTCTTTGAGCCTAAAAACAGCTAATGGTTTGAGAGTGTCCGAACACTCAAATATTGTCTTTTTCTAGACCCTACTGCATGTGTGACTGTCTTTTAACAAAGCATCAATAACCACAAAAGGTAGACTTCAGTTCAAAACTTCAGGTTGGCTTACAAATCAAAGCGTCTTAGCATGCTCGTAAGCTCAAACTTGAAAAAGCAATGACATAAACCAAAAGATTTGTTAAAAAAAAAAAAAAAAAAAGGAAAAAAATAAATCAACCAACCCCACAACTAAAACAAAACACAAGAAAACAAAGGTGAGTTTCTCAAGCACATGAACTGCATCAAGGAATTAGACATGCATCTGTTTTAACAAAGCCGAGGCAATCACTGTCTTTAGTGTTAAAGGGACTTTAGCAATTCAAACTCACCAAAATTATTTTCTTTTTAGTGTTAAGCTTTATTTATTTATTTTAGTTTGATGTTGTAAATTAAAAGGGTGACCCACTGAGACTCAATAAGCATTTTCTGTATACCTTTGTCCTAAAATTTACCTACAATGTAGCTGAATTTACTATTCCATGAAACCTTGGTGGTAAAAAAAAAAAAAAAAAAGTTTTAGTTACACAAATATTTTTGTCTTACTTTCATAAATATTTTAGCTATAGCTGCAAATGCTGTATTTTTGTATACCAAATCTGAAAAGTGTGCAGCACTGTCAGCTCTCACAGAAGTCAATGGGAACTAAGTGCACACAAGACTTTGCAGGATCAAGCCTTCATATAAAAATATTTCGACTATACTTAGCCACATCGTTTGTGATCTAATTCACCCTCGCTAAATCAATCTGTTAATTCAGCTGAGGATAGAAGTTTGAAGCAGAACACAAATCATATTTTTCTAATTCCACAAAACATTGGTTTTCCCTCTTGGAAAAATTGTCAACAATCATAATCAAAATCAGCACAGAAAATGCAAGATCTGAGTTCAAAGGTCACCCCCTTTTATCAACAGTACTTAATAGGAAACTAGAGAAGACTGTTCTGCTTTTTATCTAGACTTCAAGGCAAGGAGTCAGTTACAGTGATTTTTTTAATTATTTTTTTTTTAATACCACAATTATTATAGTGCAAGAAGGCCTTTCTGGCTTAAGCACCATTGTATTCAGTTACCTTCAACAGGCTTTGGAATGGGCTCTACAGCCAAGATTTTTTTCCCTTCCCAAATTAGTGATAAAAAAACATTACTGTTCTGATACAAGTCCTGTTTTAACAGTTTAGGAGTGTATGCTGAACTCTTACTCAAGCCAGCTGGACTTGTGCAGGTTAACAAGTCCTTTTACTGATCTGAGGCTAACTACTCCAGGCAAACCCACAAAATTAAATAGCACTGCTTGAGATTAAGTTAGGGAATAATTTGACCCATGATTTAAGAAAAATGCATCATAAGAGTTGAAACTGTACTCCAGACACAGTATAAAAATGACAGAACAATCATCTTTCTCTGTCTCCCTCACTGTAGTTTAAATGAAAATGTTAAAAAATGTTTTCTTTACAACATTTTTTAAAATCAATTAGTTATCTTAATACAATCAGGAAATACATAGCCATAGTGGCTAATCAGACTTACAGGAAGTGGTTTAACAAGTAGGTTTCAATATGTTTAAGAAAACTTTGATAACAAAGATATAAATGTAGTTTAAAAACAAATAAAAATAGGAAAATCATGCAGTAGTTAAATTGCCATAATACATGTTGTTGCTCTTCACTCTGTTTTGGTGGTTTGTTTTTTTTTCTTTGTTGTTTTGGCTTTTTTTAGAAAATTTTTGATTGTTTGTTTGTCATTACTATTATAGCAAGCTTAGAATTTTGTCCCTTTAACTGCATTTTAATAGCAATGTATTATAGCATGATTTATCAACATATGGCAGGTGGAAGCTGACACAAATTATAATGAAAATTAAAACAGTCATTTATGCAGCAGGCGATTATCATTTAAGAAACATTTATTTGCAGGCTTTAAAAAATGAGGGTTTAGAATCAGATGGGTTTAAAATGAAAGCTTTAATGACTTTTACCTTTTTCCTGCAGCCACTCCTCTACGGGCCGGTTATATTTGAAGGGAATTTTCTGTTTTACCATTTGGAACCGTTCACTATCAGTGTTGCCTTTAAAGTTTAAAAAACAGCTTAAAAACAATCTGAAAAGTCAATGAAATAGTTAAAACATCCTAGAGCTTTTTGGTTTTTTATGACCTTATTTAGCTATAAATAAATAAGTTCACATGTGTGTACATAAGTATTTGAAAAGAGAGAGATTTATCTTTAGTAAAGCGGAGAATAGTTATACGTACAATTGCCTGAGGTTCTGGAAGGTCAAAGAAGTTAAATCCTATGAAAAAGGTAGACTGTTCTCAGAGTATTAGATTATTCAAATTGGTTAGAAGGTGTGTGTAGTTTGTCTGGGATATGACACCTTGAGTGAACTCAATGTCATACGTTAAAACACTTTGATCAGTCTCTAGATGTGACTGCACAAGTCATGGCACAATTTGTCAGGCACACAAACACGCAGTATTTTGATCAACCTTTTTGCAGTAGCAAAAGACACATATAAGGACTAGAAACCCAGTAAACAGAAAAAAAGAAAGGAAGAAATAAGAAATCAATGCTGAAAGGATGTAATAAAAGTAGATTAAAAAGCCTAAGAGTAGGAAGATAGGAAAAAAGGGAAGTAAAAATTAAAAGGAGGAAGAGTGTTAAGGACACACAAAGGTTTGTGTCCAGTTATCAAATATTTGGGCCTGTTGCCAGAATAAAAACAGATGCTTAGAAACTAACTTAAATGAAAGCCAAAATATTTACTCAAGATGTAAATTCAGGCAAGTGCAGTTCTATTGTTTGTGTTGATGGACAACAGAATTATCCAATAAAGTGTGTTTTGGAGCATAGCTCATGTAACTTGCACAGTACAGAAAAGATAGGATTCACATAAACCCTTAGTCCAGATTCCCTGGGTACTGAAAAATGTTACCGGTCAGATGGGTTGGGCTAAATTCCAGTAGAAAGTAGTAGCTCAGTTTGATGCTGTTAGTAGTAAGAGTAAAGAAGTGACATCATTCCACTCTCAGCTACAGTCACTTTCTGAGTCATTCTAGTTTTTGCTTCAAGTATTTTTTTATAATAAAACTCTTCAGTCATATAAGCATAAAAAGAGCGCATCTTTTATAAACTTCATTATAATGTTGTATAAAATTAGAGTAAGCCTCCAGCTTACTGAAGTTATGCTACCATAAGCAGAAGTTCAGTAGATGAGCAGCACTCCAATAAGTTTTGTATAAATGGCAGACCCAGAGTCAGCAACTAAAAATCCCATATATAAATAACCTAACATGGCTTCATTTTAATTTGACTTTCTGAAACAGACACTGGAATCTTTTTGTAATGTAAAGATATGTCAAGGGAAAAAAAAGTATGTATGACTAAAAATTGGCAAGATGCTCTACCCAGTCAACTGCAGACAACTGGATGCTGCAAGCAATATGATCGCTAAATCTCATGTGTTTGATAATTCTTATTGTGGAACTGTTGCTTAGAAATACTGCCAGTCTGCATGAGATACCTGCTGACCCCAGCTGTTCTCCCCATCATCACCCTGTTACTGTCGACTTTTTGTAATAGGTGGAGATGCAACTATAGTGACACACCAGTTATAATCCGCCATGGGTTCACATGTAATAAAGCATGGATCTAATCTTAAGATTTATTTGTAAATATCATCATCTGTACCTAAGCCCGGTTGCAAGGGAAATAATTTGCATTTGGGTTAGTATCTCCAACTCTAATAATGAACATTTAGGAGGCTTGCTGATTATCTGGGCAAAAGGTAAAACAGCAAAACATTGAAGAGCAGCTTTAGTGGGCTGATTCCTTATCACCTTCCTGGAAAGTCATCTACTTTTTTCCTTCCATCTAACAGATCCATTGTGGGAAACTGCTATTCTCCATTTTAGGAAGATCTAATTAACCGCTAGCTGACACACACTGATGTACCAGTTTCTCTGTCCCACCTCAAATGTGTGACGTGTATAATTATTTACTCAGATAAAATAGCTGGAAAAGGTAAAATACTAGAGCCACACATGGTCAGTCATTTATCAAATAATATTAAACCATATACCATTGTGGCTTGGAGTCACTCACAGATATTTTGTTACCTCTACATTTTCTACTTTCATAATTCATATCAGCACCAATAAAAAGTACCAATAGTCAGTTCTGTACTTCTATGAATATAGATTCTTAAATATAAAATCATTTTCAGTGTGGGATCTGAGAGAAAAAAACCTAATAAGGAGCATCTGGGATAATATAAACATCAAAATTTAAAAACAAACAAACAAACAAACAAACAAAACCCCAAAAACCAAAAAAGAAAACACCTAAAGCTAAAGAGAGGAAAATATTCATAGAACATTGATTTTTTTTTAATCTATTTATTAATAATAAGCTGATGACTAATATAGGCTGAGGTCATGCAGGTCAGCTGTTTTCCCAGTTTCTTAACCTAAATGACAGGCCCCTCTCCTGTAATAACTCACACTGGTTTAAGCCTAGGGAAAGTTTACATTCACAGGAAAGGAAAGCAAACCTGCTAGTCCGGGGAGAAGGGAAAAAAAGGTAATCAAGTCAAGCTCATTGCAAAAATAATTTCTTTTTTATGATCAGTCAGAATTACACCTCTCCTCAACACACTAAATACACACTCTCCTTCACCAAACCAGATAAATCTTGTAAATGAAATCCTAAAAATTATACATGTCCTTTAGGATATTTTTGGTCTCTTGCAGTGGGCCTGTTTTTCTCTGTGTAAGAAAGGAGTGTAGGTCCTGAAAGACACCGAGGAGGTGTTTCCACTGGACTTAAGGACCTGAATTTCTATAGGAACTCCTAAATTTTTTCTGCAACCCAGACTGGTACACTTAGAGTCTACTACTATATCTATGTTGAACGGGATTTCAGTAGAAACTGAGGTTATTCCCCACTTTATAGAGGATGTTCTGAGTAAACACTTCTTGCAATGAGTGCATTGAAATCTTGATGTTGATGGGCAAGAATATGTTCTGTAACACCAAGGGAATTCTATAACACACTTTACTTGGAACAAAAACTGCACTGGCTTCATTCAATATGTACATAAGCAACGTTTTTCTGCTGGCAACGAGATCTTTTTCAGTCTAAAGAATGACCCACAGTTCATAGGAATACAAGAGTCAGACAATGGCTAGCATAGAATGCTTCTTCATCTGTTTGGAATTCTGACTATAAGAAGATAAAAATTAAGTGGATTGAAATTTCTCATAAGGAGGACATCTGACAAGAACAGGCCAGCAAGAATAAGGTACAAAGGAAATGGGACAAAAAAAGAGGACATGACAGGGAAAAATGTGTTTCTTATAACACAGTCCTAGACCTTCAAGAAATCCAGAAATGACAACTATTCCCCACCACATATTTAAAGACTCTTTTTTTTAATCCAGTTTAATTTAATTTTATTAGTATTGTTATTATTAGGCAGATATACTCGTCAAGACTAAAATATGTGTAAAAAAATCATACCTTTAAAGGCAATGAAAAATGAAGGACATTAGAAAATTCAAAGAAGTTTAAACTGCAACATTAGTACCTGAACTATTCGTTATTGTTCTGTTTTTAAATTTTATTTCAGACACTATTAAGAATGATTTATAAAAATGTGTGCAAGAAAATGTGTTCACTGATAAGCCCAGTTACAACATTGAGTTAAAGAACAAGTTTTCCATTATTAAGCACTTGGATAGACATTAAATACCAATAAACCCATACAATTATTAAATTAATATTGACTTTGAGTTGTGCTTTAAAAAAATAAACAGCATTTGATATGAGAGTTCAAAAGGCAAATATCATGTTTTGCAATATGAAGTTACAAAAAGTTCAATATGAAGTAACCTCATCAGACATGAGTCAGCTCAGCCATGATGTGATAAGGCGGATTTTTGTCCAACTTCATACACAGAAATTTTCAGTAACAACCCCTTTGTGACAGCAGTACAATGCCTTTCTAGAGCTGAGTGGTGTACATGTTCAAACAACCCTTTCACACAACTAATCAAATTCCTCCGTTTTTTCTCTTTGACTTCAGCTCTGATTCAAAGCTGTACTTCAGAAAAGAATACACAGGATAAAGACAGACATTTGAGTTTATTTTAGAAAATATGCTTAATCCAACAGTTCTTTCGCATTCAGAATCAGTGGGAGTCTGAAAGGTCTGCAGGAGATAATGTGTTGCAACAAAATTGTGTGGATAAGTTTTGCTACTTGTGATTTACTAAATATTTTTCCTCCCATAGGTTCTAGATGCTTAAATGACATGGGTACCAATAGGAACCACTCATTTAAAACAACCTTCCTCCTTTTTCCTTGTTCTGTATAGGAAGTTCCTGTATATTAATATGACACGATCACCTTCACAATTTAGCTTCTCTAACAAACTGCACCTCTGAAATGCCATTTTTTTCTCCTTGATCATGCAAAATTCTAAAGCACAGCCAAATCTGTCTCTGTGAAGACTTGAATAAAACAAGTCTTTTATTCCATTTAGTACTCATACATACAATCAAGAGAAATCCTGCTGCATCTCCTAAGTTTTCCAACAAGAATCCAGGCTCATACCACCTTCAAGATTTTAATGGTAACATTTAGAATCTACTGGAGCCTTGAATCTTATTTAACCTGAATATTCAAAATATTGCAAACACCACAGGCATTCCTGAGAACTAAATATTTTGGGGATGTATCTGGAAGAAGAGCTCTACATTTTTTATCCTTCTTTCCCCCAACAGAACCTGGCACCTCAGTCATAAACATCAGAGTCTGCTGGTTAAATATGATCAGTTGCCAGCCTTCGGGGCTTTTTTCTGGAGCCCTCTGTTTCCCTGCTCCACAGTCTGTACAGATTAATAGATCAGAATCACTTCTAGCTTTAGCTTCTGATAATCTTTCATTAAGATCAAACTAAAATGGAAAAAAAATCAAAAGAATTTTCTTATACTATTCACAGGAAATGCTTTTGATACAGGGAGACAGTTTAAATTTGCTCATTGGCAAAGCAGGGTTTTTTTTCCATAACTGTTCAAATGAGGTGATGTTTTGCTTTTCCGCTCATGGTTCCTTTATGTAAACAACCAACCTTTATTGCATTAAGCTTCTTTCCAAATCAAAATGTATTGTTAAGCCAAAGAAAGTAAAAGAGCAATTGAAGTTCTGAAAAATGTTTCTTCTTGGCCTAGATATCAATCATGACGATTTACTGCTTCTTTGGTGTGAAAGAGAAAAGCTGAAAGGTTCCAGAAAATTGCACTGGGCAGAAAGTAAGTACTTGCTTCCAGGTGGAATATTAAGCCAACCTGCTGTGTTGTCAAGTCTGTGAAGATGCTAAAAGGAAAATCCTAAGAAAACATTCACCTGTCCGAAATTAATACCAAAAGATGTTTCACGATGAGACACTAAAGCATCATTTCCTTCATTGCTTCTAAGTCTCTAAAAAGAATAAGACTTTTTATCTAATGAATAGTTATTAAATGAAAGGTGATATGTTGACACAACGATTTAAGAAACCATATTGCTATCAGGTCTCAAGGTTTAAACTGATTCCACCTCTCTCTCACAGAATTTCACTAGAAGGGGTAGTAAGCAGTTAGTATCTGATAGTTCAGTTCACACAGTGGCTTTTAATGTCAACTTCCTCTGAGCTTTTATGGATGCTCATAATCTCACTAAGATTTACATACTCTCACATCAGTATCGGAGAGGGGCATGATAGCCTGCTAAAGCCTGCAAAGTTTACCTTTGAGGACTAAATCCTGTACTAACATAAACGGACTCACAGCAATTCAACCCCAAAACTCTTTTAGGGCCAATCCTATGTACTCCAGAGGAGAACTGCATACATCATGGAGAAGCTACCATTTTCCCTAATATCCAATACAGTGCACAAAAGTTTCAGAAGTGACTGGCACTCACTCAGCCTCTTTAACCAATTCTGTTCTCAGGCAGCTGCACTGAAAAACTTACAGTATACTGAAGTGTCCCATTTTAACATTTTGTTAAGTGCATATTTTATTTTAAATATTATGCAGTACAACCATATTTTTTTTTCCCATTTTTTATTCAGCTAGGAAAGTAAGACAAGCCTACTAGTAAAGCTCATATTTAGGACTAGAAACATCTCCTTCCATTAATCAGGAAGGAGTAACAAGTCTGCAATCAGTTTTAGCATCCAGCCTGTGTGTATATAGTTGCTAATGTTGTTGCATTACTGTAAGACCATATTGTGGTTTATGTTATGTAACATGGGGAATGTTTGCATTAAAATCAAAACATGTAAAAAATCTCAGCTTACAGTGGCTTTTACAAAACACCTGAAGAAAGTTCAAACCTGAAACCACAAATGTGTCTTATACAGAAATGAAACAGGATGGCCATGCAACTAAACAAGATAATTGCAAGGCAGGAGATCTGGAATCTATCTACCACAAATTGTCCCTCTACAAATTCTTGCAAAGCTTCAGTTTTGCTTTTTGTAACAAGGGGTGCTATGGAAGATTAATCAAAATTTGGGAGTTTATTTCATTTAAGTGCACTGAAGAATAGCCAAATCTTGACATGGTTTGTCTTCACTTTAGCTCTTGGATATTACAATTTTTCCCTCTCCTTTCCCTGTTCAATAAAGTTGTGCCTTTTACTATTGGATTCTCATTTTATTTCTTGTCCTTATTTTCTCCTTAGCCCTGGGTGCCCTTTATCTTCAATTCCTTCTGACCACACTGTTTGCTGGGAGCCACACCTTTCTTTTTGTTCATCTCACCATGAGCTGGAGTTAAAAGCTACCTTCACACTGCAGCTTCCCTCAGCTCACTGCCCTCATGGCAAAAAAAGCAATGAGGACTCGGTAACATAAGTACTAAAAATAGGAAAAAGAATTATCAAGCAAGACTAGAACAGCAAAAATTACTCAGGCAACTGGAGTTGTTTCTAAGGTTCTACTGCCTCAACCAAAATCCTTACGCTGCTGCCACTCTATTTTATCTTTTTTTACCCTATAAAACATAGAGTCCTAATTAAAGCAAAACAGCAGTCAGGCCAAAATCATTTGGGAAATTCAGAGGTAAACTAGGATATTAAAGTTTAAATGTCTGCCCAGAAGGTACAGCTAACATGCACCACTGAGACATTAATAAGACTAAGGAAGACTGAGAAGTCATCTAATTCACCCCTCTGCCCCAGGACAAGATCAGTAACATTTCAACCTCCCTTATATTAAGCTTTCAATTCTGTCTTAGGTGACTGAGAAAATGAGTCATTTGCCCCCCATAATCTAACGCAGAAGCACAACAGGAGCAAAACTAAAAGAAAACTCAAGACTACGCCTCAGCAAAGGTGGAAGAAGGTTAATCAAAGTTTTTCAAGTGAGTAGAAGAAAAAAAAGAAAGAAGTCTTTTGAAAAATGTGATTCAGGTCTTATTTTATATGAGCAGATTATACTAAATCAGTTCAGCTGTATAGAAGCTGAGCCCATGGGCATGTGATAAAAGCAGCTTGCTTTAGCTCTCCTGATTTATGCTGGAACTGGTGCACGGTAACAAGAAAGAAGTTACCAGTTCAACCTTTTCAGTGATATGAAATTATTTGGGTGTCAACATTACTGCATCTTTGAGATGTTTTGTAAGTAATGTGTAAATGTTTTTTTCACTGGCCATTCCAAATTAAGGCCTGTATCAGGCAGGCAAGGCTAAAATGACTATTAAAGAATAACTGAAACTACATATTGATCTTTCCATTTTAAACAAGAACAAATTTAATTTTTCAGGAAGAGATACAAAACATTTCAGAAGAAAATCCACTGCTACTGTTCCCACATCCCACTTCTTGATTCCTTTGGGAAAGTTTAGATTGTGATTTATATAGCTGTCGTGGTTTAAGCTCCGTCAGCCAGGCAGCCGCTCTCTCACTCGCCCTCCTTTCCTCCTCCCCACTCCTAGAGGGATGGGGAGGAGAATCCAAAGAATGCAACCCCCATGGATTGAGATAAGAACAGTCCAGTAACTAAGGTATAACACAAACCACTGCTGCTACTATCAATAATAATAATGATAAGGGAAATAGCAAGGGAAGAGAATACAACTGCTCACCACCCGCCCACTGATACCCAGCCTGACCCGAGCAGTGATCTAACCCTGCTGGGCAACTGCCACCAGTTTATATAGTGGGCATGATGTGCTGTGGTATGGAATACCTCTTTTGTTAGTTTGGGTCGGGTGATTTGTGCCTGCTTCCTCCTGGCTTCCCCTCCTTCCTGGCAGAGCATGAGTCTCAGAAAGTCCCTGGTCAGAGTAAACATTACCTAGCAGCAACTAAAAACATCGGTGTTATCAGAGCTGTTCCCAGGCCGAAAGTCAAAAATACAGCACTGCACCAGCTACTAAGAAGGAGAAAAAATGACTGCTACTGCTGAACCCAGGACAACAGCCCAATGGGAACAAGCAGCAATAACCAAATGCCAAAAAGTACTTTATTTGTATTGACACTTTAAATTCTGTTAACTTCTGTTTATCTAGGGGTTGCTATCCATTCTGTGGATTATGCAAAGTCAGGGCACAGAAACACTGGAATCTAGCTTACATGTGTTGGGTTAGGCATTGGAGCTATACCGCTGCGGCTATTTAGCCTCCAGGACCAACATGAGACTGAAAACAGAACAACTGCCTTCACAGGGTCTGAGGTTAGAAACCTTGTAGCCTTAAACCTTGCTTCACAAAGAGTCAGCAGCCCACTATCAAACAGGAGCACTCAGGTAGCTTAGGTCTGGCACAGCCAGCATAAAGGCAGGGCCAGGAAGAGTACTGATTCTTGCAGAACCAGTTGAGGCTCAGTGCACTGTACTCCTCCTTCAAGACCTTCTCTATGTTTACCAGACATTACATCAAAACCAAGACTTCTTGTTGGAAGGTGCTGGGAGTCACTCAGGTACCTATGTAGAAATAGGCTTGCTTCCAGCTGGATTTGCAGTCTTGCTGCTGGCAGTGGTGGAACTGGGTGAGCTGGTCCACCAGAAACTTTTTAGATGTTTATGGATCTCATTTCCCTTGTGCACATATTATCAAGGAGATAATATGGAGAGCTGAATATACTACAAATAGAGAAAGCATGTACAGCTCTTTCCAGTGAATACAGTGCTGAGTACAGGGAGGCTGCTCAGTCAGTAACATTAATGAGAGTAATGCTTGTCAAGCATGTAGTTAAATGTCACACCAGTGACACTGGAAAGCCGACCAGTCAGAAATAACAGAAATGAAAAAACCCTAAGGAAGGGGGCAAGTTCTCTAGGGTGAGTGCCAGGAAATGACTAAAAGCAAGTCAGAAACTGATGAAAGAAGTTTATTAAGAAGCACTTCCTATCAAGATTATATATTAGACAGTGCTACAGTCTCCTCAGGGAAATTCTTGAACTATTTAAAATTTTACTTGATAAAGTGGTGGGGGACATCAGCTGATTATGGAATGGAATGGAATAAGACTGTACAGGCCTTTCCCATTTCTAATTGCTATAAATCAGTGATCTTTGCCTCCCCTTCAAATCATTTCTATTTGCATCAGTTTAGAAAAAGAGAATTCCAGGACGCTGTAGTAACCCCCTAAGCCTTCTCAAAGCCATGTATCATTCACAGACCAAAGCCGTGAACTAAACGCACAGAAAACATCCATACAGTGAAAAAAAACATTACTAATAATACTGTGTGAGAAGGCAGACTCATAAGAAAAGGAACTTGTAGTTTCTGTAGCTATATTTTTTCCTATTTCTTGGAAGAGACCTGAGTTTTGGAAAATGCTATGGAAATGTTAAATAGCGAAGTGGTAAAATACCACTCAGTCTACATGTGGCAGACTGTTACTCAGAGTTATTCCCACTGATGGTGAATTTCTGGAGCTTAGGAAAAAAATACATTTACAAGTCCAACACGAGTTTTCAGTATCCATGGTGCTCTGGGTATTCAGTAAATAGCAAAGATGCAAGTTCACTGACCCGGAAATGTTTTCATATTCAGCGAATTGTATAATATTTTCTATTTAAGTCCCTTCAGATAATGTAAATTGGGGCATTACTCCCACTTTTCTGATTCAGAAACTGAGCCAGAGAGCGGTAAAAACATTGCTCAAGATCACAGGGAATGGCATATATATAGCCAGGGCTCAGAATCAGGATTTTCTGGCTCTCAGTTCCATGACTGGCCCCTTTATTTTTTGACCTTCTTTTCATACAATTGCTCTGTTTCAGTCCACAGCATTGGATTTCAGTGACTGCGCTTTCCAGTGCCTTTTAGTGAGCAGGGACAAGGCTGATGCGGATGCAAGAGCCCCTTCTGTCACTGCATGTCAGCTGTGTCAGCTGGGGATTACAGCTGGCACTGTTCTTTCTGCAGGCAATGAGATCAGAAAAGCACAAAGTCATTGTTCAAGCATTTGATCCCTCAGGCCAGATGTTTGTTAGCTCACTTTTACTGTTAGTGTGCGTGTGGAGACCAGGGGGGTGGGACAAGGGGAGGGAGAGTGCAGGATGGACAAAGGGAGAGACAGAAAGGGAAAGAAGAAAGAGAACGTAACAGCTCCACTTGACCAGGAAAACTGAAACAGAACTAACCCAGGTGAGAAATGTAACTATATTAATGTTCAGGAATTCACTGCACTATGTTGTTTAGCAGGATTTTTACTTTTCAGAAAACTTATGCAGCCTGATTCTCCACCTGAGAAATATTTTCCCATCTTTCTCTGGACTGCATTACACAGCTACCTTTTATGTATCATCAGATGACTGAACCAATTCATCTTACTCCAGCAAAGGAGAAATTTATCAGAAATTTTTGGTGATACTGCTTATACTTGGTACCTGGACATTCATGCAACCATGGACCAGTGGACACAAACAGAGCATGCTTATGTGAGCAGATATATACTTTAGCCTAGAAAATGTTAGCAAGGCTAAGCTATCAGGATATACCTACATCTCTTAGTATGCAATTATTATTATTCATGAAAAATGGGATGGTTGTGATTTTATCAAGAAGCATGCTGGAAGTCAAAGAGACAAAACTCCATGGCTTGGATTCTGTGTGCATGCAATACACCTGTTTTGCACTGAAGTACCTCTAGGATGGATTCAAAGGCCTGCAGTGAGCATTAAGAACGCAATCCCAATATTCAGGGAAACTCCTTGGCACAGGGTTCTTATATTATGAACAAGAAGGGTGAAAATAACCCCAGAACAAGAAGTTAGAATAATAAGGGTAGAAAGGTGATCAGTGCCACATGGATACTATGTCTTGGCATACTCTAAATCATCATTCTGACATACAGCATGCTCAGGACTGGGGAATCGTAAAACTCATCTCTTCATGTGTTACACTATATACTATAATACTGCTGTCAAAAGTTAATATAACTTTTCATAAGCATTCATTCTGTGTTGCAAAAATTCATCACACAAAGAATCCTAATCCATAGGACAAAGATAAAAGGAAAGAACTGATACTGAGGATCAAGATCATCAATGGAAAAAAGTCAGAGAAATGTGAAAAAAAAAAATACATATGCCACTAAACTACCTACATTTTGTTTTGGTTTGGTTTAAATTTGGCTGAGCAATGCACTAACAATAAAGCAGAGTAATTTCTTTCAAATTCCAGCTAGAGAGGAGCTGGGAGTATTTCCACATTGTTATGTCTCCCTGAATAAATGAATGAGAAGCAAAACGAAAGCATTTGCTTTCCAACAGAGTAATACAAATGTAATGACTGTAGATATGACAAAAATATGTAAAACTTATATGACCTCATATTTCAGGTCACAAACTAAGAATAATAGTAGGATGATAAAGACGTCTTTTGTGGCAAATTTTTGTTATTGCCATAGTGGGTTACTGTAATTCTCCAAAGCACAAGAGACTTGGCTGTTCTCCAGCTCAAGAAACCTATTAGATGAAAAACAGACTCTAGGAGGACAGAACAGAAACCATCTGAATTGCAGGACCATCAGAGAGAAGTGTCATTCTGACCACTAAAGCCAATTTTCTTCTGATGTATTTGGTATTTGCCTGTAGATTTGACATATATTGACATCTACTCTGATTCAGGAAGATGTAAGAACGATGCTACAATAATTCAACTAACGTAATGCAGCAATTTAATGCGTATCTGTTATGTCGGAGAGCACTGAAAAAATCTTTTCCTCAAATTGTCAGTACTTTCTGATAGCATTTTCTTTACCCTGCCGAGAAACAAGATAAAATATTTTGGCTAAATAAAAACTAGTATTGCTTCTGTGGTATGGATTTGCATGTTAGAAACTTTTACGTAACTGTTATGTAGCAGTAATTGAGACTGCTATGTAAGTAATAGAGACAACTTCTTATTTCTCCTCTCTTTCCCACAGCTCAAGGACTATCTCTGGGATCCTAGGTGGGAATAAGACAGTTACAGCTACTTGCATGAAGATACTATTCTCTGCGTATCTCTCCTTAGGTAAACTTCTTTCAATCCTATTGCTGTTAAATAATACCGTATTGTTTGTTCTGCCTGGTTACCTTAAATACCTTCATTAAAACCCCATGCATTTCCCTATTTCTTACTGCCAAGCTGACAAAAATATTAGTGCTTGATAGACCACTACACACATGGGCTTGAGGTATTTGTTGAAGGTAAGACTGCAACTCACACAGACAGTTTGAATTAAGTGTGCCATAAGAGACTGGACTGAATTCATTTTTTGAAATGAAATTTCAAGAGGAAGGATGAGTATTGGGAGTCACAATATAGCCACTTTTTTTCTTTTTCTGTCTTTCCTCTCCTCTGTCCTCAAGGACAGATTTTGGAAGACAGATAAGCCCTACAACACTTCCATGCAACTGTCTGGGGATAAGGAAAAAATGTAAATGAACCACAGCGTCATATGTCCTATGGGAAAACAAAAGACTAAGTACATAGAATTTAAACCATGAGAATAGTGACAACATTTACACAACTTTTTATCATGTCAGGTCATCGTCCCCTCATCCAGTACGGATGCACATGCATTAAGTTGGGTGTTTTAGTACAGATTCCAAAGTATGTTTGTCTGTTGGTGACTTAATGTGTGTAGGTTTGTATCTCAGTGAATACAGAGGATGAAAACTGAGTGTTCATATCATGTAGCCATATTTATCTGTTTTCCAACCTCATAAATATATTATAGATGTTATGACCCTGCAGTGACAAGCTACAATCAACTCTTGATTTCATCAACTTGTCATGCTTTAATCATCCCTCTTGGCAGATCTTTCAGCATATGCCACAGCACTTCCTTCAAAATGTGCTTCTCCGATGCTGTTTTATTAACCCTGTCTTTTTATATGTTTTAGGCTCATTATGAAATGCAGTAAATCTGTCAAAGACACTTTACATGCCATCTCCAATTCATGGTGATAGGAAACATCTGAGAGCTCATTTAAGTCCCACAAAATAAGTACAATATGAAAAATCAAACCCCACAAACAAAGGAATGACAAGAACCCTGGGGATCATATTCAGCCCGCAGGGCTAATCAAAATTTAGTGTTCTTGTTCCTAACTCATTACCCACTCACAAAGGCATTTGGATAGGAAAATATTAAGACCACAGTGGAATTTGACAGTATCGCAAAGAAATCCTTTTAGTTTTCACATCAACAGGGATTATTAATGGATTAATAATACCTAAATTATTAATTTAGGTAGTCAAGCACAAGATCCACAGGCTTTTTCATGGAGGCAACTGGATTCAGCCAAGCTTCTTACTGTTACCTTGGTATAAGAAGAGGAGTGGAGATTGTAATAGCCTCGAGTCTGAAGGAGGTAAGGGATTGCTAAAGGGGCACCAGATTTGGGTGGTAGGGGTGGGATGGGTGGTAAGGAAAGGGGATGAGGAGATGTCAAAAACACTCTCAAAGAGACAGAGGGAATTTTGGGCTGGAGAAGCCAGGCTTTGCAAAGTACAGAGGAACAGTTACTTCCTCTAAAGAGACTCAGATACCAAACATTTGGAAATCACAGAAGTGAATTTTGAATCACTGAAGTGATGAGCAGGGGTAAGTACAAACTCAGAAAGGAAGAACTTGTTGCAATGACTCAGACATCCCAGTTAGTTCTGCTTTTGAGTTTTCCTTGTTAATGTCTCAATCAGCATTAGACTCTGTATTACAAAGGTCATGAGAACTCATAATCACTATATTGCATATTATTTGCAATATTAGAGCTCATGTCAGCGAAGAAAGAATATGTAGTGTTCTCTCAAATCCTCCAGTGATGCTATTAGATCATCCAAACTTATTTTCTCCTTGGCTAATGCAGTATAAATTAAATAAAGCAAAGTTGGGAGAGGTAATACCCCATTAGGCCATTTGATAACTGTTAAAAAATACAGACAAGCTTTCAGAAATACGAAACCTTAAAAAACATACAGAGGGGGAAAATTAAAATGTCATTGGCTTTTTTTAAAAAAAAATCAATTTACATATCAAAAAATTAGACTGCTTCAACTTTATTGGACTGACTCATAAACACTATCTCTCTTCAGTAATCCTGCTTTGGTTATAATTAAAGATTACTAGATGTACAACACTATTCCTCTGTAATTAAGGCACTCTTATTTACTAGACTAGTGTTAACTCTATTTCACAAACAGAAGGGTTAAATTACCCTTATTAATACGGTCAGCAGGTAGGAAAACACAGAACACAGAAAAGCTGGCTCAGCCCTCTCCTTTATACTTGGGAAATCTACTGTCACCCTATATTCAGCATAAAGCCAGCGAGATGAACCCAAGACAGCATGCAAAAAGTATATGGATGCAGCCTTGTTAGACCTCCTGTTTCAAGGACAAGATGGAGACTAATATATAAAAAGCAGCAGTCATGTCTGGGAGCTGCTTCCTACAGCTCCCCTTTGTGTTTTACATCAAAAAAATTCCTACTAAATTTTGTCTTTAATGACTACAAGAATCTCTGCATTATCTGAGAAAATTCCTCATCATAACAAGCTCTTGTGTGTTTTGTGTAATTCCTTCACAAATAACCTTGAGCCTTGTGTATGTCCTCTTAATATCTCAGGAGAGGATCTCACTTTTCCTTCTTCTCTTCCTCTCCTGCCTTCCTCCCACCACCCACCATCCTCTCCAATTATCTCTTGCTGTCTTCTGGGTGGTTATGTTTAATCTCAGGATTAGGCAGAAGCCTTGAACAGTTTATCATCTTCCAAAATACCTTTACAGGGAGAGAAAGACTCCAGTTTTGATAGCAGTAATTGTATTTAGCTTGTAAGATACAAGACTATTTATCTCATGGCTGGGAAATCACAGAGGGAGAGAAAGAAAATGTTGCTGATAAAAACTAAATAAAACCAAAAAGAATGAAGAAATGTCCCTCCAGTAGAGGGATGAAGTGGGAAACAGACTTCATCGAACAAAAATACCATGCCACTTGTGCAAGGAGACTGAAAGTATCAAGGGAAAGGTGACAAATGGTTTGAGCAGGACAAGAAATGATCTGTTTCAAAGCAGACTGTGAACTTTAGTTCAGTGTGTAAATGTGTAAAATTCAGGGAATTTGGTTTGTAGAGATGAGTATAACCATTTTTAGAGATCAACAGGCAAGATCTGTTAAATGCTGACAGGCGTGAAGCCTGTTGATCACCTCTGTAGGAACCTTGTTCCAATGTTTGACTGCCCCCTCAGTAAAGAAATGCTTCCTAATGTCCACTTTGAACCTCCCTTGATGCAGCTTTGAACCATTCCCAGATGTCCTACCACTGGTTAACAGGGATAAGAGATCACCTCCTTCCAGTTACCCTCCTCAGGAAGCTGTAGACAGTAATGAGATTGCCTCTCAGCCTCCATTTCTCCAAACTAGACAACCCCAGAATCACCAGCCACTCCCCATAGGACATGCCTTCCAGCCCTGTTGCCCTATTCTGAACACATTCAAGGACCTCCACATCCTGAAATTGTGGGGCCTTGAACTGCACACAGTACTTGAGCCTTGGCCACACCAACACTGAATACATCAGGATAATCACCTCTGTTGACTGTTCGGTTATGTTGTGCTTGATGCATCCCAGGATACTGTTTGTCCTTTTGGCTCCCAGGGTACACTGCTGAATCCTGCTGAGTCTGCTGCTGACTAGCACACCCAGATATCTTAATGTAGGGCTGATCTCCAGCTACTCCTCTCTCAGTTTATATTTGTTCCGAGTGTTACTCTGTCCTATCTGTAGGATACAGTTCGACATGTTCAGTTTCATGCCATTAATGATTATCCAATGCTCCAATCTATCTAGATCCCTCTGCCAGGCCTTTTATTCTTCAAGAGAGTCAACAGCACCTCCACTTTGGTATCATCATTCAATTCCTGAATCCAAATCATTGACAAATATATTGTACAGAACTGGCTCTAGAACTGAAGTCTGAGGAACCAGATGTGTCCCCTTTCACCACAATCCTTCAGCCAATTCTTCTCACCCAGTACACTGTGCACCCACTTATCTCATGACTTGTCCAGAAGGATGCTGTAAGGGACAGTATCAAAAGCCTTATTAAAATCCAGAAAAACTACACCCACTACCTTCCCTTCACGTCCTAGCTGGACAACCTTATCATAGAAGGATATCAAATTAGTTAAACAAGAATTTCCCTTTGTGAACCCATGTTGACTGTGTGTGATGTTTGCATTATTCTTTAAATACCTTTCAATAACACCCGGTATGTTGCACTCCACAATTTTTTCCAGGTTAGACTAACCTAGGTCTGTATTTCCCAAGTTCTTTCATCACACCATTTTTAAAATTGGAATAATATTGGCTAGCTTCCAGTCAGCAGAGACCTCTTCAGAGTCCCAAGACCTTTGGTAGATGATTGAGAGGGGTTCCTCCCATAACATCCTCTTAGCTTCCTCAGTACTCTTTTGCAAGCAAGTAGGAACCTCAGCCAGCTTTCTTCCTTGCCTCACATAACATGCTTGGTACTAACCAGGCAATTTCGGATCTTTCCACCAAGTAAATGAAAAACATGTTGTAAGAAGACAGACTTCATGCCTTTCATGTTTTAGATAGGTAGGACAACCTAGACCAACTGTACTTCTGGAAAATGTTTTACTTCGGGCAACAGCAGGTGAGAAAGAATTAATTCATCTCACATAGACTACTGAAGATATAGATCAGTATAGACTTTAAACTAGCATAAACCACTCTTGCTGATAAAGGAAGTCATCTTCCCCTGCCTTCTGACTGATCGTTTCCATTCCCACATGTCCAGTTTTCATAGGTCACTACATGTGAATGGTGTTAGTAGTGATCCCACTGAGCAGAATATGAGAGGGGGTATAAAATAAAATTTGACCATCTAAGCAACATGAGTATGGGAAGGAGTAATGAAAGAATGAGTTCCTCTGTCCAGCTCCAGCCGTATACTACAGTAAGATTCATTTACATCAGCATTTTGGTTTGAATCAGGATTGTGCCTCCAAGGTGTACCTCCCAGCTCTCTCCACTTGCTACACCTTGGTTCACATACTGAAATGCTCTCAGGGAATACAAACTGGATTCCTTTCAAATGAAATTAAACAAGATATGCCCTGCTGGTTTGGGGCATTCAGTCCTTGGGACTGAAACTGCCATGAATGAAAATGCCAGCACATATATCGGGGTCTAAGAGCCAACTTTTTGTTTTATAGGTATGGACTTAACAGACCACAGTACTTGCCATAGCAGTCAAAGAGTCTCTGGAGTTCTGCTGCCTAGAGCTTATGGTCCAGATTTTCCTAAAATTCAGCTTCCTCTCAGACATGGACTTGAGAGAGAAAATTAATTTCTTTTCATTCAGTACCAATAGAACTGCAAATTAATGCTGTTTGAAAGGGCAGAGACTCCTACAAGAAGGCTGAGAGATCAATCAAGAGAATGATCAAGGGGAAAAATACAAAATCTGTATTAGGTGGACGAACTAATGAATCCTGATAAGGACTGTTTAATGTTGTCCTATTTCTTATTTTTTTAAATGCTGTCATAAAATCCAAGCTACAGTTTTCTTGCTAAATGATGAATATCTTTCAATGATAACCTCCTCCTTCCTTTTTCTTTCCTTCCTTTAATCTACTCCATTAAAACATTCCTCCAATTAGACTTTATTTTGATGTCACTGGTACTCTTGCTCTATAGCTGCTCTTCACCTGGTTTTATTTCTTTTTCTACTGCAGAAAATGTAGTCAAGTGCATGGATGAACGAACAGGAATATCAGGCTTGTTTTGATGTATAAATAATCTGTAATAAATTAACTATTTCTTTGCAAGAAAGACAGTGGACAGAGGAAAAAAAAAAAAATCTCCTGTCTAAGAATTAATGAAAACTTAGGGACTGAGGTATCCCAATTCTGTATCAAACAGAGATTTATTTTTAGCTCTTCTGAGAATTGCTGACTCAATCCCACTGTAAATTGCCTCAAATTTGATGGATTTTTTCTATAATCTGAAACAAAAATACATCAAATGCTTCCTCCTACTGAATTCTTGGTCCAAGATGATCTTACCAAAATGATGTAGTATGTTCTCCTACTTAATCATTAAGAAGATTTATTTAGATATAGAAAAGGGTCTCAACAGGAACATGAAAGCGAGCAAATAACAGTGACAAAGCACAACGTGTTATCTGATATCTACATCAAAGGCACATGAGACTACACATGGGAAGTAGTCATGGAAAATTGTACTTTAAGGCATAGCAAAAGATGGGTCCCTGACTAAGAAACACACTGTAGTAACCAACGTCATGAAACAAGCATAAAGGATCAGTACAGCCTATGGAAAAGCCCATCTCCTTACTGTGTATTTGAGGGAGAGGAAAAAGGGCAAAACTAATGCAAATAAATCATTGATGTAATGGATTTGGCTGAACTAGACCATGACATCTGAATTGCAGCTAACAGCCCCAGTGCTAATGCTTCTATTTGCCATCAACCAGTTCTCAGAAGCATTGTCTCAGATACCTGTACTGGGCCACTGTTGAGAGTCTTACTGGCAGGGTTTGAATTGCATGAATGGTGAGAGATCATTCCTAATGATTGGAATTATTTCAATCTCAAAGTTTAGCCAACCTTAGCTCCAAGTTAATTCATTCCTTTACCATTTCTCTCTAACCCTTTTCCTCACCAGAAAGAATAAGGCTCATGTTGCAGCTGACTGAGATACAATTGGATGCTATAAAAACCCGAAATGTCAGTGCCTGAATTGAAAATTTGTTGCTTTTCCATTTTCCTTCCACTTCCTTACCTTTTATTTGAAGTTGCAAAAATACAGCTTTGGAGTCTTTCAGTCCCATTGGGCTAGTTTCACTTGATTACAATTTAACTGAGGACTGTGTTTTAAGGAAAGCCAATATTCTCTACCTTTGCTCATTTAATGGATATCTCACTTCTATTTGTATTTTCCATTGAGCAAGTAATTACGGGTGTAATGTATAATCCTTCTATAGGTAATAAAATTTGGAGACGAACATGGAAATGCCATTCAGAATGCAGCCCTGGTGCCTGAAGATTGCCCTTTGTGTGATGATGTGGAAGATAATTTAGCTAGTTTAGAAAATTTGCAAACATTAGGCTGCAGCACTGTGAAGATAATCAAGTACAGGTAAAATTGTTCATATCATAGACAACACAGGATACACAAATATGCACGTGCTACAAACATGATGTTTTTTAAAAACTAAAAATAGCTGTGTTTCCAGAATTAAAGTGATCTTATGCATAAACCACCAGGTTCATTAGCTATTATTACACAAGTTTGATAGGAGTTGAAGTTTCAGCAGCCTGCAGCTGAAATGTTGGATTAGCATGGGCCAACCCAAACACAAAGCTTTTTACAGAGCTCTGGTGAACACCCATTTGGTGTTGAGGAACACTAGTGCAATTTTGATCTGTGAAAGACAACAAATTATTAATTTCAAAAGCTCATGGTTGTTCTTCTTTTAACCTATTAATTGCCCAGAAAATGGAACTAATAGGACTGGTTTCCTGTAGTTACTGGCTCATTGAAGCTTTTCCTGAATCTCAGCCTTTCATAATGCCCCTTCATTATATAGATATTCTGGCATTTAACAGAAACTGACATCAAGCTACAGTTGTTTCCCCTGGGAGGCCTGGAACACTTCCCTCTTCTCATTTGGTTATTTTCCCTAACCATGTAGGATCTTTGTTGTTCTGTTTTGTTTTCAACTTTCACCCCTTTTTAAATTTGTCCAAAAAATCAGTTTGAAAGAAACTCAAAAAATAAGGGAGACACATGGACACACATACAGTATGATCCCACAACCCTGTTTTTCATGGGGACAGTTTGAAAACTTCATCTGCAAACAGACAGAAATTTAAATATATGAACAGAAAGGAAAAGGTGTCCGGAATGCAAAGGTGTCCTTTTCCTTTGGGGTACAATGGCATATACTCAACACTAGCTCAGACCAAAAGATTAATGCTAATTCTATAAAACCATACATATCTAATGAAAGCTTAGGAACATCTTTATTCAAGACAGAAGCAGAGCGTATTGAGAGAGGGCGAGTGTGATTTATTTTCTATTAAGAAAAAATAAAATCTCTAAAGAAATGCACTGAACATTTTGTTTCTTTACATCAGGGGCTTCCTACAGCAAATAATATAACAAAATTTATTCATGGGGGGTTTACTGACTGTAATTGGCTACCAACTGGATCAGAGGTATTTTACCACAAAATAATTGATGAAAGAAACAGAAAGATGCTCAGCCTACTTCCCTCTCTAAGCAATGGATAGCATAGCTCGAATCTAACTCAGCCTGTCTGTCATGTCGTTCTTTGAAAGCAATTATTTCAGAGAAATAAGGATAATTATTAAAATGTACTCTTCTACATGTACATCACCAAAACATTGTCAAAGTGTCACGTTGAACATGTGGTAGAGAACACCACAGCATAAACCACTCACATTAAAAACTTTCTTGTGCACTTTCTGAGTGAGTGGAAGAGATGAAATTATCCCCTTGAAGTAATTTATTACTGTAACATTGTATAAACAATTAGGATATTTCTTGTAACATTGGGCTGTGCTTATGGGTAACTCCTACACAGCTAGCAAATTGTCTCATGTTTATTACAGAATTCTTATTTCTGTCCCAAGTCAGTTTATGTACAACATAGAAAGGAAGAACTGGAAATTGCTTAGACTTAATTCTGGAAACCAACAAGAAGATCACGGCTTGATCTTAGGCAACAACATGTGAATAAGAAGAAGGTGGTTAACACTGCAGTTCTTCCCTTGTGGTCCTCCTGCCTTTTGTAACCAAGCACACAACTAAGCCTCAGTTATCTTGTGCACTGTCAGCATTACATACAGCAATCTGTTTTTCCCTTGAAGTGTGTTTGACCTTTTAGCACGGTGACATACAGTATTAAGAAGTTGTGATTTGCCAGTGTCAGGATAAAACTTGGGACAGTGACTCTAAAGACACTTGTTCATTATTCCTGGTGGACTTAGGGTGATTATTTCCAAAGAGATACTGAATTGCTCCACTGCAATTTCATCTAAAGTCAACTAAAATTTGACAGTTTTTGCTAGATTGTGTCAGCCTCTATTTCTGTCAACCTAAAGGAGAGAGTTAAAGTCAGATGATGAAAAATAATGAGGCAAGCATAACACCTGTTCAAATACTTGCAACTTAATCTTCCAAATCCCTTACACTTCAACTCTGATCTATATATAGACACAAGACAGTATCTTGGGTGTGGCTAGTCACCTCTCCTTTTAATAATGCCTGTTCAAAACTTTTCTCCCTTAAATTGTTAGAAAATATCACAAGTAGCAAAACCAAGCTTGTTGTTGGCTCAGTTTGTAAATCTCTGCAGAACCAGGATTCACTTAGAACCCTCTGTAATAGCAGGATCTATGTGCATCATATCACACAATCGGCATTCTTATTCTTCCAATGTAAAGGAACATTATTTTGTTTTCCAACAGACAGCATATGCACCACCACGCTGGTAGATTTATTGCTGAGATGAAGTAAGAAAGATTTATATAACCATAAGTTGTTAGTAAACATTAGCATACAGGTATAGACACATTGAAAGAGAAAAATAAGAAAAAAGTATATACCTGTTGGGTAGTGTTCATTTACTGGCCAACTGTCAACCTGAAGCGTGGCATTGCCACCATTCCTGGTAAAGCGTACCACGTGGTATTTGCCATCGTTTACAGGTGTGCTTTCCTCTTTAATAGAAATGTCCACTGTGCCAATATTGAAAACTACACCAATCTTGCCTTGCTCCTAAAAGAAAAGAAAAAAGAAATAAATGCTTGTAAATTGCTGTCTAGTAGGAGAATGCTCCTGCCCAACAAATACCTAACGGGTAATTGAGCCGCTAGATGGCACTAAAGAATACACAGAAGCACCATTTTGAGCTGTGTCAGGACACGTTTCATTGACTCTGCTTCAATACATTGTCTTCTGCACTCTCCTTCACAGCATTCACCTGAATGTACTGACTTATTTGTTCCTTTAAAACATCACAGAAAAGAGGTTGTAGACCAGGCCACAAAAAAACAGGAGATGGGGATAAATAATAATTTGCACAACATATCTAATGATTATTAGCAGTCACTTGTTCAATTGTCATCTGAAATGCAGTCACTGGCAGGCTGCATATCCCAACAACTTTCACTCTGTTTTTCTGCTTGTAAAACAAGCGGCCCCTAACACAAAACAAATAACTGAGATCTAGCAGAAAGAGTGCCGTTGCAAGATTTAGAAGGAAGCAAAAATGTAATTAGCCAATGACCACCTGAGAGAAGCTGATTGGTCTTAAATCAGATGAAAAACCTCCTATATTCTCGAAAGACAGTAGTGGCTACCGTCTTTCACTTATCTGCATCACACCCCAAGTAGTGCCTTACCAATAAAGTAGTCCTCCATAGTGTTTTCCTAAAACATTTAATACTACTAACTTAAACAGTGCCAGAAATTCCTGTCACTGTACAATACGCAATTAAAAGGAATGCAGGGATTCAACTCTGGTGTAGAGAGGCAGAACATATTAGCAAGCCTCATGGTTGCTAGCCATCCATACTATAAAATTAGCAATAACTTCATTAACTGTCTCAATAGAAAAATCAAGGAAAAAACAACAGTGTAAGCGGTCTTATACCCAAATATAGCCTCTTCAAAACAACCTGAGGTATCCTAAGGGGGCAAGAGACAATTTTGCTACGGTTTTTGTCTTGCATATCTGTTAATACCTTACATATCTGTTAATACCTTACATATCTGCTTGGTGACAAGACAACTGCATCCTTCAAGAGTGTTGCCCTGATTGACTTCAGTACATTCATGTTGGCAAATTTTAGCAAAGAAAGAAACCTCTCCTCCTGTACTTAGATACCCGCCTCAGCTTCCTCTCATAGATTCATTCCTTTCTCCCGGTATCAACAGACCTTGTCCTTGAAACCCACAGGTCTTATAATTTCTTACAAAGGCCTTTTCTGATTCCTGCTTTACCGTACATGTCAAAGTTTACTCATATCAAAATACTCATCACAAGTTCCTTATATCCTCAATACTCTTCTTTTTTCGGACTTTTCTCCTAACATCAGCACCCCTAGTCCTCAGACTACAACACTTATACTAGGAAAGGCAGCCCTGTAGCTGAAGAGGTAGTTTAAAAACTTTGATTGTGCATCAACTACTTGAAGTTTAGCATAGTAACAGTAAGCACCCTGATTTTTCTCCCATTATAACGGTAGATTTTAGACCGCAAAATGTATGCTGAATAGCAGCACACATGTATATTCACAATGCTATGATTTGAATGGATTTCCCTTCAAGATAACAGTAATCTTTTTTCACTAGAACATGGGGTAAGTGTATTGCTGCTCCCAGCAGATGCATGAACTCAGATACTATTTGAAAACAATCAACCTTTCTTCTCTTATGCTATCTTAAAATAAGGGAGTTTTCAGTGAGCAGAGATTTATCTCAGGTAAAGCCATTGCTAGCACAGCTTTACCACTTCTTTGTCATATAAAGTATATGGTGCCCCAGTACTGGTTTAGTGAATCTTTTGCTAGCAACCATAAAATTATCTGCATAGCAATTAGCAAAGAACAAGCCATTTACTTTGCTCAAAGACTCAAAGAAAGTTTACTGACCAGGAAACCTGACTACTGACTCCATATGGCTTTGCAAGATGCTTCTGGACAACCTCTCAGATAACTTTTCAATTGCCATCAATACATCAGCCTTCTTTTGCAAACTATGGCTGTTCTGAGGACAGTCCACTGCGGCAAAGGCATAATGTGAGCAGGTAAAATGAAGAACTGTGCCTTCTCTAACAAAACAGATCACCACCACCACAGAAGAGGAAGGGATTAAGAGGTATTCAGCAAAGTGAAAGCTTTGTACCTTCAAGCCTTACATGCTTAACAAGTCAGAGATAAAAACTTGCAAATGCAGAAAGGGACAGAGGGAAGTTTAGCTAATCTCTCCTGCAGAAGGAGAAAACGTTTTTGATCTCTCCTTTGAGGAAAAGGAGATACCGCCTTTTGCCATTCCCTTTCCTGCCACTTGAAGGAAAAAACCTATTTAAAGGGCTAGTGATAATCCATGGATAAGAGGGAAAATTGGAAAAGAGATAAGATTCTGGAACTGGAGGACTGCAAATTACCAGTGGCCTTCAGGCTGCTGGAGAAAGGATGGAACCAAGCAAACTGGTGCCCTCCCCTTCCCAAGAAGATTGCCCCCATTCCCACAGCCAAAGGACCACCAGACCTTCTAAAAGCACTGTAATATTTTGTTGTAACCGAGAAATTTAAAAATGTGTCTAAAAAAAACCCAAACTATCATGAGTCTGACCAAAAGCCTGCTCCAGTTCTCTTCAGCCCCACCTTGGGCAGAGCTTCAACACAAGTTTCGCAAAAGTACAACTTCATGCCAGATGTTTATACTCTTCTCTGGACTGAGTAGGAGCTTGTAATGAAAATGGTTCTGTTCCAGTTACCAGGATAAAACAAAATATAACATAAAACATCTATTGAAACCAAACTGCACAGGCAAATAGTTTATTCATGAAATCTCTATTTCCAAGTCACTGCGAAAATAAGCAACAATTAGTTTGGCATTCTCAGCAGAAAAAAATGAATAAAAGCAAAACATAACTAAAATCCTACAGCAAATAACAGTGACCATGGACATGGGGCAAACCCAGGATTTTCAAAACCTTTGCATTTCCAATTTCCCACACTACATCACCTCATTAAAAGCAGCTTTTATCAAGACCTACCATCCTTTTAAACCTGAAAGATAAGCTTTACACTTGAACACTTCATGATGGATATGGCCTTTCATTCCTTTCCCCATTCAGTCAGATAGTAAATTTTCTTTCCATGTTACCAAACACAAGTATTAATGAGACCACTAAGTATGTAACAAAGAAAGGTTTACTTTTGAACCACTATCTGCAATGTTTATTTTGTAGTTAGAGGAAAAAAAATAAATCCTAACCTTACAAAAAGGGGAAAGCTGAATATATAGAGCCACAGACAGTACACAATATAAGTGCTCCAGAAGGGCTCAAGAGAATTCTAACAGAGAGCATGCATGATGCAGCATTTGACACACTGCATCATTACTCACTGGGCTGCCCCAAACACTTTCTGTAAAAAGGTGACCATTAATTAATGCTTTTGAAACCTCCAAGTGACACCAAGTGCTGGCACTAAATCTTGGAAAACTGAGAGCCATTTTATTTATAAATAATGAAGTGAACTCAGCATTCAATCTGTATTTTACTTCCCCCCTTCTTTATTTAAGGCTACTGTGCCAAAAAAGATTTTTAAAGTTCATCAAGAATTTATCTTTTGCTAATTTGTCCCATAAAATTGCTACTCTCAAAAGCCACATTACCATTTCTTCACTTACAGTCCTTCTGGAGACTTCAGACAAATAATTATGATCATATAATGGAATGGTTGTAGATAAATTGAAGAACAAAAAAGCGAAGTACTAAAAAGAACGTACAAGGCCTCACCTTGACCTCTCTTATTCTACATCATGTCCTTCCACAGAATCCTGGAAACAGTTTTTTGTTATATGCACTGTTACCAAAACATGTTTAACATTATTAAATTATATAGGGCTAATCTAAAGCCTGGATCAGGAGATCTGCAACTAACACTATTTCATTTAGGGCAACTTTTTCCCTTAGCTTTCTGTGAAATAGGTTCTTCATCTGTGACAGAGGGATAATAGTCACCTATCTTTCCAAGCTCTCAAGCCCTGCAAATCCAGATATATTTTACTTAAACATTTATGATACTCTGACAACCACAACATTTTCAGCCCTGAGAGCAACTACAATCTAAGAGGAGCAGGTCCTAATGTTTTCTCAGCTTCTACTTTCAACTCCTCCAGACACAACTCTTTTCTTCTGAAAGGACCACGGGAACATTTCTGAGGTCTGACATTTTTGCAGGTATGTTTTTCCTTTTGTTTCCCTCCACCCAAGGAGAACTAGAGCCTGTCTGCATGCAAATTATCAGGTCTTTACATCATGAAGGCACCTATCTTTGCACCTAGCAGACCAGGTGCAAAGAAAGTCAAACGGGAATGGCAGTGATTCTGTACGATGAGCTGTTTGAATCACAGAATCATAGAATGCGGAGGGTTAGAATCTGTTAGAGAGGACACATATGCAGACACATGTACTGTTTGCTCCAAAAAGGGGTTCACCTTTGGGTCTTCCTTTTCTCAATTCAAAATTCAAATAATCCACACTGAAAGTATATGGCTGTTCCCTATGGGCAGAAAGCATTTCATTTAAAAAACCAAGAGAGAGAACCATGGGCAATATGACAAATCCTACTTTCAGCTGCGTCTGTATGAATCAATATCAATTCTGTTGAAGAAACCCGATTCCTACTGATGCAAGTGGAAGCAGGTTTTATCCCAGTATCTTTGTTTCTTTTTCTGAAACTAAATGTAGAAAGGAAAAAAGAAAAGGCATTTGTAAAATATAACTGAAATCCATCTAGAATCCCAGGATAACTGTGTTTTCTTACACTCATTTTACTGCATAATTTTTTAATAGTCATTCTGTGCAGACTGCCTCTTCCTCCCACCCTGGCTGGTTCCAACATGACTAGACATTACCTTGCAGACAATACTCCTAGTTACTGCTTCTTAGAGATGACTGCTGATATTGCTGCCCTCATTTGAAAGTGATACAAGCTTTTTCCATAATATAACATGCCATTTCACACTGTAGAAAGGTTTTGTAAACTACTTTTTTTTTTTTCTCTCTCCCGTCCACCTCTTCCCTCCAAGTTCCACAGGCATACACACTCCAACTCTGGTACCCTCTAAATTCAGGAAAAATGATGCGTTGCTTTATAACTCCAAGCACTGCTCTTCCTGGAACACCTGCACTCTAATTAGGCTTCTCAGATTTGCAATCTATGTTTTAAAAAAACCCTCTATGATTTTTTTTCCACTTTATGTCTTTTTTGCTTGATCTCTCCATTGGAGTTTTGTTCATTTATTTGCTTGTCTGGTCGTTTTTTTTATTTTTGCTTTGCCTTAAACTTGATTCTGGATGTCAGTCCAGCTGTTAGATTGCTCACTTTCTCTGGATAGGGGGACTTTGCACAACAGTGCTAAATGTAGCAAGGTATCCAGGAGAACTGAAAGTGTAAGATGTATATTCTATAGAGTACACTCACTAATTACCAAAACACCAAATCACCTTATGCGAATTCTCACTGTAAATAGAAAATCAGAAAGTTCTTTACAGATTAGAAAGGCAACAAAATCCAGCATTGTGCTTAAAGGACTGAGCTGCAGCTAGAATCAAATGCGTGGCTGAACAGGCCTTCCCAATATATAGATAAATGGATTTAAGAAAGGGAAATATTAGAGCCCGTATTCAGCATAGAGTACTGTGCAGATATATCTACTCCTCTCTCTCTGGTCATATTTAATACCACTTTTAATACCACTGGGAGCTAAGTTAAAATCAGAATTCAATGCACACAAAACTCTGTGTATTTTATTAAAGGGAAGGCTCACTGGATGAAATCTTTCTTTCTCCCAATAGTGGTGGCAGGGAAGGCATGCTTAAGAACCAGTACAGCCACCCTGGTAAATATAATAATCAACAAAGCAGCAAATGTTGTTAAAGAAATGACAGGCACTGAAGCTCACTTGACTTGGAAGCTTTTAATCAGTGTTCCAACACTTTACAGTGTTTCTTTACTGTTACAACACTTCCCTTGTTTCTTGAAAAAAGAAAAAAAAAAAAAAAAAAATTAAGGTGAAAAGAAGTACACAGACCAGTCAATTTTGGCTGATTTTTTGAGGGCTATTATAAGAAGCAGTATGAAGGTTTTTTTGCTATATACTGCCTGTTAATGATTCTTTAAGGTGCTGAACCAGATCTACTAAATGCAAGTTGCAAACCTATTTATCAGAGAAAATGATACACACCACACAGAGGACAAAATAAATAGAAATTATTACCCCTCAGGGCCATGGTTTTTAAAAGAAGCAATTCTTACAGATACATAATTTAAAAGGCTAAAAAGGACAACTGTTATAATCTAAGTCTCTAAAATTTTATGTGAGGCCATATATCCTTGTTTAAATTGATTCTTTATTGAACTATAAAATTTAGAAAAAAACACTTATTTGTGATTTGAACATCTACAGCTGAGGAAAGAAGCCTTGGAGTCATTGCAGTTGCTTCTTTGATGAGACTGGCTCAGTACTGAACATGGTCAAAAAGGCAAATGAAATGTCAAGAATTATAATGAAAAGGAACACTGTACAAAAGGAAAATCTCTCTTGTAAGCTAATGGCGCACCTTTGACTTTTATTCTCTGAACACAGTACACAGATCTGTGTGTGGCTGTCTCAAAAAGAAAAAGAGATATAAAAGATTCAAAAATGTACCACACTTGAAATTACATATATAAACCCCCATAAAAATAGTAATATTGAGCACTACTTTTTTATAACCAAAAGAACTACAAATATAATTATTTGGTAATAAAGTTTAAGCAAGGAAAGTACCTTTTGAGACAGTACATAAATGAATTGTGCAACTCACTGTCACTGGATGTTTCAGATGTTCAAGATACATCCAAAAATAGGCAAATTCATGGCAGGAAAGTCAATCGAGAGCCACTGAATACAAAAACGTGCATATAACCTCCTCCTCAGTTCCTTAAAAGACCACTACTGTTTCTTGTAACTTTTACTTCCTATGCTGAAGAATTATCTAGCACCATAGTTCTATAAATAACTTGTAAGGCAGTGATCAAGTAAAAATTTTCTTGAAGGTTCTTACCATTCCTGATTAATTTTATAAAGTGGTGAAACACTCAATCTGGCAAAGATTAATAAGAATCAAATCTTTTTCATTGAAGGTTTAGAAAGAGTAGTTGAGATAAACATCTGTCGCAGCCAGGCTGCTGTATTTAGTCCTGCCTCAAAGCAACAAAATACTAGAGCAGATGACTTAAGGCTCAAGCTTCCTCCTTCTGTGACTGCAGATTCTTCCCCCAGCTTTATACTGCATAAGAGAAAAAGAAAAAGACTCAGCTCTTTGGGTTTCTCACTTGAAAGGAGGTTTTTCAATCTTCATTTAGTCTTCCCTATGGCTCCAAAACTCCTTCAATTTACTAATACTTTTCTTCAAATGTAGACACCAGAAAATTTTAACTTTAATTTACAGAAATTACACAACCACTTTGGCTTTTATGTTCAAAGACTACATAATATCTTTTGGCCAAAATCTTACCGTTGGGCCTCACATTTAAGGCTTACTCACCATGACTAACAGTCTTATTCTGGAGTGCTCTCTGGAAGTGTCCCTTGTGTCAAAAGATGACTTTTGCTCTTTGTTTTGGGACACATCACATTATTTAGCTCAAGTAAAATATCCTTGTTATGAGCTCACCAAATTTTCCAAACTGCCCTTTATTTTTTGCCAGGTGACTTTATGTGGGACACAGACTATCAGATAATATCTTTTAATGGCTCATACTGCAACATATACTAAAGTATGCTTTATTCTTTCTTTTTCTGGATTTATTATTTTTTTTTTTACCCAATACCCTTGCAATAATGCAAAAAAACCAAAACTGAGTTACCAGTGGGATGTGAAATTGCAGTTCTCTCACTTTACTTTTACCTTACGCCTTTCTCTCCCTTCATCTTTCCCTCTTTCCATCTTTGCCTCTTGTCTAATAATAAAAGTTTCTTTCTCATACAAAATGTCCTGTGTTCAGCAGTAGCAGTCATTCTTCTCCTTCTTGGTAGCTGGTGCAGTGCTGTGTTTTTGACTTTCAGCCTGGGAACAGCGCTGATAACACCAATGTTTTCAGTTACTTCTTAGAATGTTTTGGTCTGACCAAGGACTTTTTGAGTCTCATGCTCTGTCAGGGAGGAGGGGAAGTCGGGAGGAAGCAGAGACAGGACACCTGATCCAAACTGACAAAAGAGGTATTCCATACCACAGCACGTCATGCCCAGAATGTCCAGGATGTAAAAGATGAGGGACAATGACCTGGAAGGGTGGGAGTTCACTGCTGGGTCGGGCTTGGTATTGGGCGATGAGCAGTTGTATTCTCTTCCCTTGTATTTCCCTTGTCATTATTATTATTGGTGGTAGCAGTAGTGATTTTGTTACACCTTTGCTACTAAACTGTTCTTATCTCAACCTATGGGAGTTGCATTCTTTTGATTCTCCTCCCCAGCCCCTGGGTGCTGGGGGGAAGGAAGAGGGACAAGTGAGTGAGCAAACTGCATGAGTTATAGTGGCTTAAACCATGACACAAAACTATTCTGAAAACAAGCCAAAAAAAAAAACAAAAAGAAAAAAAGGACAAGAACTCAATCCTCTGACAACTCCTCTACCAGGATCAGAAGTGATTCATTAAGTACCACATCACACACAAGATAAGATATTTAGCCAAATAAAAGCATGTATGGGGTACAGAAGCTACTTTGGTTTTCTTCAGCCCAAATACCCTGGACCTGATAAGAGGTTTATGTAACACTGCAGGTTTTTAGGTAACATTAATACACAATATCATCAGAATTACACCTAGGAATTAACTTGGCACCAGAAGTTTCCATATTTCATGTAAGGAGATAGCATCTGTACGCATTGAGGCCTTTCAAATTTTAACTCACTCATACAGTGAGCCTAGTTAGAGTACATGGTTGAAAGACTTATATTCTGCTCTTGTTGCTGCTCCACTGTACCTTGAATAAGCCACTTCTGTTCCTCTCCCCATTTTGTCTTTTTACACTCTGAAATCACAGGCTTATCAAACAGCATATTTTTATATTATCTACCACAGTGGAGTCCTGATATCCAGTGGGGCCTCCAGATGTTGTTGCAGTACAAATAATTAATATCAAGCAGAGTATCTTGATTTACGGTATCAACATTACCATGTCCAGCCTTGTACTAAGGACATCCTAAACCCATTTCCTCAAACTCTGAGGAACCCAGTGGCACATGTAGTTTCTTTTACTTAAATCTGACACCTGTTGAGCAAAGCCTAGTGATCAGTGATATTCAGCAGTCTCCAAAAGGGAGGCTTGCTTCTGTGCTATTCAGCACCTAAGACTGTGTACCTAATTAAATCTTTTCTTCCCATGACCTAGGAAAGCACCAGTACACTGGCAGTCAATTACCAGGTGGTAAAATATTACAACGAATAAATGCAGGTGTGTTTAGGCCACACAATTTGTGGAAAACAACTGTTATTACACAGCTGGTAAAGCTCCAGCCATAAGGCTGTTAATCCCTCTCATGCAGGGATCTTGTAATGCAAGCAAAGAAACAGAAATTGGCAGAATGGTGAAAAGGGACATTTCCTAGGGAAACAGAATACAAAACAAATAAAGAAAGCGATACCTGTCCATTGGTTCCCTAGCAAATATATTATTCAGATGTCTCATTTGTTCCCCCAGCTCACAATATGCATCATGAAAACTTGCCCTATCTGATGGTGCGAACTCCAGTTATAATTAGGATTAAACATTCTAAAGATGCCTTTTGAGAATACTAATAGTGTAACTTGGAAAGTTTTGTGAAATGATACCTATTAGATATTATCATGGGGCTAAGGCAGAAACAGAAACTATTCTGAGTGCTGACATTTGCTTCCTTTTTTCTACAGGACTGAACCGACTTGCTGCATTTTACACTCAAAGCATCCACAAGCTGCTGCAGTCCTCCTGCATTACAGTAGTTGGTTGATTAAATTCAGGCCTTTACATTTCTGTTTCTAAATGCTGCCATGCAACTTGCTCTTCAGACAAAAATGTGATCCGCTGCTAAAATGTCACATCCACTCAATGAAGAAATGACTACAGTACTAAGTCAGATTTTAGTAAGGCACAAGAAGGAGCAACTTACTCAAAAGCAGAGATCTTCCAGGGGAAAATATCTCCATTAATCTCACAATGTCTTCTTTGGAGTTTTAATCTACTGGGTAACACTGCCAACAACATACAATGATGGAGATAAAGTGACAGTTACACTGCGGTGATTGACCCTGGCTGGACACCAGGTGCCCACCAAAGACGCTCTATCACTCCCCTTCCTCAACCGAACAGGAGAGAGAAAATATAACAAACGACTTTTGGGTTGAGATAAGGCCAGGGAGAGATCACTTATCCATTACTGTTGCAGGCCAACCAGATTTGAATCAGGGGAAATTAGCTTAATTTTTTACCAATCAAATCAGTGTAGGAAAATGAGAAAGAAATCCAATTTTTAAAACACCTTCTCCCCACCCCTCTCTTCTTCCTTTGGCTTAACTTTACTCCTGATTTTCTCTACCTTCTCCCCCCAGCAGCACAGGGGGACAGGGAATGGGTGTTACACTCAGTTCATCACATGCCATCTCTGCTGCTCCTTCCTCCTCAGGGGAGGACCCCTCACACTCTTCTCCTGCTCCACAGTGGGGTTCCTCCCACAAGAGACAGCTCTCCACAAGCTTCTCCAACACAAGTCCTTCCCATGGGCTACAGTTCCTCATGAATTGCTCCAGAACTGGTCCCTTCCACAGGGTGCAGTCTTTCAGGAACAGACTGCTCCAGCATGGGTCCCTCATGGGGTCACAAGTCCTGTGAGCAAACCACCTCCATGTGGGCTTCTTTCCCTGTGGGTCCACAGGTCCTGCCAGGAGCTTGTTCCATCACAGGCTTTCCACAGAGCCACAGCCTCCTTTGGGCACATCTACCTGCTCCATCATAAGGTCCTCCATGGGGTGCAGTTGGAGATCTGCTCCTCCATGGACTGCAGGAGGACAGTCTGCCTCATCCACAGTGGTTCTTCACCATGGGCTGCAGAAGAATCTCTGCTCCAGCACCTGAAGCAGAGAATCTCAGCTCCAGCACCTCCTTTCTTCCTTCACTAACTTCCGTGTCTGCTGAGCTGCTTCTCTCATATATTCTTACATCTTTCTTCCACTGCAATTGCACAGGGTTTTTTTTCACCCTTCTTAAACATGTTATCCCAGAGGCACTACCCAAATTGCTGATGGGCTCGAACTTAGCCAGCAGCAGGTCTGTCTAGGAGCCAGCTGGCACTGGCTCTATCAGACATGGGGGAAGCTTCTATTAGCTTCTCACAGAAGTCACCCCTGTAGCGCCCTGCTACCAAAACCTTGTCACAGAAACACAATATGTATAGAAAATATAGTATCAATGATCTGATACTTGCAGGCAGCATGGAATAAACTATGTATCTTAACTGGGCTTCCTTATCAAGAGCATCGGTACAGTTGTGAGATGTCTGTGGGCTGAAGGCACAGCATATATCACTCTGTAATAGCAATCAGGGCTGTCTGCCCCAACCCATAACTTGCAGAAAAGCAATCACTTGTCAAGAAGATGACATCAAAAGAGAACACTGCTCTCTGACAGGAAAGGTGATCACAAATAACAACTTGCCACCATCCAATTAACCCAAGCACAGTAGACAGAGAATTGCAAGGGCTGAAGAGTCTTCAGACAAAATGAATCCATTTAAACTTGGCTTTGCCTACAGTATATTTGTTTGTAAACTCTCTTCTATCCTTAATCACAGTGTTGTAGGGTTTCAGAGTGTACAAAAAAAATATATGCTGAGAGGTATTATATGACTAAACACTGTGTATTACTAGATTTTCCTTTTCACTGTGGGTATTTTTTAATGCAATTCTAGTAGAATTTAATGCACCTAGGGTCTTTGTTACTTTCAAAATCTATGAAACAGATTTCATGAACTGTATGTAATATCAACAGCACATTGTAAACAAAGTAGTTAGACTTCTTTATCAGCCAAGCAAGAGGTTTGAGCTAAGGTTTGATAGGCCTCTCCAATCAAACAAGATAATGAGGAAACTGGGAGCATATGTAAACACAGTGCCTGAATTCAATAACAGCTTATTTACAGCTTTTCAAAGCTTGCTTTTTTATTAAACAGCAGATTATTAATTTTTTTTTTTAGTAAATAAAGTATGTCTTTTGAAATGAGCAAAAAAAAGCCTTCCAACAGAAAGCTTTTCCAATTCTGAATCAAAGATGTTTCTCAAGATTTTGAATGGGAGTAGAAATTATAGATTACAACATACATGAACAACACATGAACACTGCAGTATAAGAAAGATGCATTTCTAAAGAAAATACCCTAATTATCTAAAATAATTTACTTTCCCATGGATTTTAATAGCCTTCTATGACAGGGTGGTACTTGGTAAGGAACAGTGGAATATTAGAAAGTGATGGAAAAAGAGAGGAAAATCAGATAGTGCCTTTGAACACAGCTCACAAAGGAGGCCACCTATACCATCTGCATGTTGGAAAGCAGGGACAAAAGAGAAACGACTTGCCAAAATTTTGCAGAAAGCAGGAGAAGCTACACGAACAAATCAAATAATTAAAATTACTTTAATTCTTAGGTTAGTACCTTGTCATTTACATTACCTTGATTTTGCTCTCAAAGAACACTTCAAGCATTCATGTTTTACACGCACTAACTACTAAATAAATTCACATAGAATCTTCCCATTTTCCTTCACAGCCTTTATATCTATCTTAATGCATGTTTTTCCATTATTAGGGGATCTAGTATTTTGTGGTGCTTGTTTCTAGGTCCTTCAACCTCAGCACCTCTACCCCCAGAACACTTGGCCCCTCCAACCCCAAAGGCATTTTTATGTTCATCGTCAACAAAAGTTAAAAATGCTGCATCTGAACCTTGTTGGAAATGGCACATTAAAACAAGGCTGAGTTTTCCTACAGAGAAAAGATGACAGTTTTACTAAACTGAGATGAGCCACTGGGAAAATCTTACAACTTGGCTATTCGCCTGTTTATTTTGTGTTGTGGAATTTGCTTATAGTGAAGCTGCTTGGCAAAGTGGTATCAGCCAGAGACCCTTGCCAAGTCTGTATTATGTTAGTTAGATCAGAACTTCTGATGTCAAATTGAAACTTAATTATTGGGAATGGATGCCATACAGAAAGCTGAAGTACTTCCAGGATTAATATTTTGGTGTAGTAGAGAAGGAGTGAAGAGTAAGGAGAAGATTAATATCACAATTTCAGCTTCTGTACATCTTTCTGGTATCTTTTCCTCTGCACCTTCTAGGGAAAAATTGGAGATGTAAAAGGACAACTGATATATCAAAGGAAACTGCTTTCTTAGGACTGGGCTGAGAGCCTAATCCTACAGCTGCCCTTAGATGACGAGGGTCCTCTATTGTTCTCTAAAACTTTTAAATCAGTGGGAGAGAAACACAAGTGAATTAAGCATGAGGATGCACCCCTTCACCTGTCTTCCCTCTCTGTATGGCCACTCACTCATTCATATCAGCTTCTGTACAAACAAGCTATGCTTCCTCAGGCCTTCAGGAAGAGACAAAGGACGACCTTTGTAGACAGCCTTCTATACATGAATTGTTGTAGCTACCATTAGAAGCATTGGGGTAAAGGCAGCTCAGCGCATGGGAGATAAGACTGGTACAGAAACAGTCCTAAGATGTGTATTCCTTGATCAAGGCAGAGTTTTTATGAATAAACCGAAATAACCAATGGAATTTAGAGCTACAGGACTGTTGTGATTTAGACTATACTGTTTGTGCTTCACACTGAAACATTTTCGTTCCTCTGTCCAGCACTCTGTGATTTGGCAATACTCAGTAAATATTACCAAAGCACAAGAACAGAGCTCTTCTCCTCATTCGTTATTTTGTCAACATGCTGTAGAAATTAATAGGTCAAACCCTGGCATTTATACTCATGAGAAAGCCCTACAGAGGGCCCAAATCTGCAAAAGGATTTAGCTTGATACTGTATGTTCAGCACAAAATATCATAGCCTTTAGAAATCAAATTTTAAGGAACTGCAATTTTGTTTAGGGAAGTAAGAGTCAGATGTGCCTTATCTTATCTTTTTGCAATGATGTGACTACAGCCCAAACTCCCCAGCTCCCTACACAATCTACCTACCTGACTAGCTGATTGGGAGCGTCAATTAAATTGTGACAGGTTGATTGTGCAAAATACAAACTGAAGGATAAATAAAGGTGATAGATGTCTGTGGCCAGCTATTACAGCTGTTGTCTGTGGCTGTTCTACATGCAGATGGAGGACAGTATTGGCAACATATGGCATGGGAGTCTGGGCTTAGAAGGCAGATATAGCAGAGTGATAAAAGGAAGTAAAACCAAAGCAGCATGGTGGCTAGCAAGCCAGTCCAACAAACTGAACAGCTGACCACCTTGTTGGTTTCTGCATTTCTATACCTTACCCAGATTTCTAGGATCCCACCTCTTCGCCTGCAAAGAGGGAGCCAAGAAACCTTAGCTGGAAAGTGGCTAAAGCCAATAGCCATTCCAACAGATGCATCCAGGCAGCAGCCACTCAGTTGGTGAGGCTGGCCTGGGTGAAAGTCTCATACAACATTATGAATACTGCTCGTTCCTTGAAAACCTTACCACGGCCTGGATAACTAAGTGCTTTAGAAAACAGTCATTTGGGTATTTGGTTGATGGAATATACAGACGCATAAGGTGATGGAAACCAGCAGCTGTCTCTACAGTGAGGCTCTCACTACAGCTTCAATGGTAAGCCACATAGGAGTATGGTATCCCAGGCCTTAAGAAAATAACAGGATACCCTGTATATCTCAGATCCACCTGGCCACTGCCACAACCAAAGCCAAGGTCTTTTTTTTGCACTAGCCGTGGTCTAGGTTAAAAGTTTATTGCCAACTCTTTTTCACTTCAGAAAAAGAAAATAAGGAATGCTGGCATGGGTTCCCCATGTTAGTAACTAACTTGTGTCCTAGGTTTTTTCATATTTAGTGGGCCTATAAGGATACTGGGGAGGAACTCTTCATTAGGGACTGTAGTGATAGGACAAGGGGTAATGGGTCCAAACTTAAACAGGAGAAGTTTAGATTGGATATAAGGAGAAAGTTCTTTACTGTAACGGTGGTGAAGCACTGGAATGGATTGCCCAGGGAAGTTGTGAATGTTCCATCCCTGGCAGTGTTCAAGGCCAGGTTGCACAGAGCCTTGGGTGGCATGGTTTAGTGTGAGGTGTCCCTGCCCTTGGCAGGGAGGCTGGAACTAGATGATCTTAAGGTCCTTTGCAACCCTAACTATTCGATGATTCTGTGATATTACAGCAGGAAAAAGACCAGAAAAAGGAGAAAATACAATTAAGTAGTACATCTGTTATTTACAAGGTTCCTGTTCATCTCCGTGCTAATTTCAGTGCTCCTCTGAATAAACATAATTATCCTCAAATTGCTTTGTAACTCATTATTACTAACTGAAGATTCTCTTTCAAAAAATGGATACAGTTTTTTGAGAATGAGTAACATGAGGAAGTTTATGCTGATCCACCAAACATCAGTCATGCTCTTATACCAAAGGAGAATGCGGTACATGATGTAAGTGAAAGAAGCTCCAGAAAACTAAAGTAACACAAGCCTGTATATAGAGATAACCTACACTGTATCTTTAAGGCTGGATAAAACAAGCAGATTTCGGTTCTGTATCATGATGGTCTTTTTTCATACTGGAACACAAGTTAACCTAATTACAGTCTCCCTAAATAGATAGGTACAAATGACACCCTGAATACACAGCAAATTCCTACATCAGGGGCCTGAATGTTTTAGAAAGGTTTGCACAGCTTCTCCCCATTGAGCCCAACACCCTAACTGAAAATTGATCCAGTGTGTGAAGGGAGACCACCAATGACAAGCCAGAATAATTCAGGCAGCACAACAGCTGTTTGACTTTGGAGCTTTCCAAATGTCAGAGATTTAAAAGAAAGTGCATTATACTGGCTTTTAAAGTTCACATGCTTTCTGTAGAAAAAATAAATAAATTACAGTGGTTTTACTTAATTGCCTAAATTTTGTTAGAAAATTTTACTTTCAAGATATATTACTTATTCTTTCATTTGGTCTTTAGCTTCATCCTCCCTTTTCCTTTAAAAAAAAAAAAAAAGAAAGCAGAAAAGATGATGAAATGAGATAAAGAAGAAATGTTCTTACAATTTATAAGCCTAAACTTCAGATATTTATCTGAAGACACAATTTTCTAACACCTCAACAAAAGTTAGTTTCAGTGGAAAATGTTCAAACTCTAAAATCAATCCCAGTTAAATAAATGGCATTAGTATGTATGTTTATTTATACTTTTCCCTCACAATGAAATATGCATGTTTCTCAAACTGGAATTACATGCCAAGCATAACCACTTTGAACCAGTAAAAAAGTAGCAGGCTCTACTATTATCGTAAACCCCCCACGTTGTTATCATCTTTTCTAGTACACAGTGTATATTCAGTGCAGTCATGGCTATTGCTAAAGAGGCTGGCCTTCTTTTATCTCCCTGGCAAATTTTGCAGCATTATTTTAAGAGACTAATAAGAATTACTATCACAGCAGATAACATTGCTGCCCTTCTAATAAGGACTCTTCATGACGTTGAAGCATGTGCTATGTGATGGCAAGGAAATGTTAGTTCGGTATGTTTTATTCTGGAGTTTCTTCAAATTTGGTGGTAGTGCAAGTAAAGGGTGTCTGAACAACAGAGCCTGTCCATACTCTAAATGTGATATTACAATCACAGAATACTTAGGGTTGGAAAGGCCCTTAAGATTATCTAGTTCTAACCCCCCTGCCATGGGAAGGGATACCTTTGAAGCTGGCAGAAAGTAAGGAAACTGTAATAGTGCTGTTCCTCCTTGCTTGTTTCTCTGTATAAGGCACTGCCATCTGCTTGTTTTGCAAAACCATACTTGTTAAGTGTCAATTCCGCATAGATTAAGTTAGCATACCAGTTTCATATGGTAGTTTTCTGCTAGAAACCAACATTTTTTTCAACCACCATAACTACAGCAATGGAATAGGAGCAAAATATTTGGATATAATTTCTTCTGGCTAAGTTATTTGGATCTTAAAGCGCCGTTTGTTTAGTGCTTTTGGTATGTTTTCAAATGCCCTTATCAGTTCACTTTTACCATAATGCACTTTTGGTGTTTCAAGTGTCTTGATTGTTTGGTGGCTATTTTGGTTTTAATACTGCATGTTAAAGTGCCACCCTAACATAGTGGGTTCAACATCACAGTTAGTGGCTAACAGTTCTGCAACCTTCAAGGTGGCATTGGACACCTGCACTTCCCCCAGCCATCAAGGATACATTTGTTTCTTTGTGAAACTAGGTAGTGGTTTCAAAAAGAAATGGGAACATGAAAGCCTTCTCCTCGTCTCTAGCAAGCACTTCACCAATGAATGATCCAAAACAGGATGGAAGCATTAAAGAGGCTTCATTGTTTGTTGTGAGAAAGGTTAATGGCAATATCTGCATTTCAGAGGAAAAAAAAAAATCACGATGGAAAAAAACAACAAACCAGCAGCTATGTCTTTATCTGGATCAAAAAGATAGAGACAGACTTGTGCCAAGTGTCTCCTGTGAAGCACAAAGTGTCTCCCTATTTTCCTGGATAACCAATCCAAAACCAGCAACCAACAAAAAGGCTCCCACAACACACACATCCAATTGCATACCACAAACAGCAATGGAAACTGCCTGTGTGCATCCTCACTAGCTCATGAGCTTTCTGGGAGAACTTAAAGGAGAAAGAGTGGGACTCAAACCCTACAACCCATTTCCTTTTCAGGCTTTCAGGACAGATGGCCAGTAAGGACTTCTCAATTATTCTTGTTGCATACTAAAAACAGACTGATTTTTGAGAACTTGCAATTTTCCAATCATTAGCAATTGGCCTGAGACTAACTCATTTGCTACAGACTACCAAACAGCTACAAAAGAACTGTGATCTTTTTTTGTTATTTGATTGGATTTATTACTGGATTGACTTTAGCTGCTAACTAGAAATGAAGGGTATTGTTTAATCCTGGCACCATTCCTTTGACTTCCATGATGTTTATCTAGAAGCACATTTGGCTTGAAAACTGTTGCCTTCAATTGATTCTCTGAGTCTTAACCCTTTTAGCAGTTGAAGGTTGGGTACACTACATTATTTTCTGAGATTTACCTGTGGTTTATTTGCAAAAGCCACTTTTCTATCATTGTATTGACACACAAATGGAACTTGCACTTAACCCTGCCACATTTGCAAACTGAACACAAATCAAAGATTTCCACTCTTCATTGTCAAAAAGATGAACTATTTTCTGTCCAACTCAATCAGCCCTAGTATATCCAGATCAGTCACTTTCCAGAAATGATGTAAGCCACAATACCAGGTCCTGACCACTAACAACTTAGAACATTTCCCTCTTTTAAATATGCGTTTATTTGTACTTTTATTGCTGAGACAATCAATTTTGAGAAAAACATTCTGCAGTTCCATTTGTGTATGTCACCCATAAGTTATAGAAGAGCATAGTCTATTGTTTTGTACACTAGGGTTGGAACAATGATCTGAACTGCTCCTTCCTAAAGAGCCTCTCATAAAGCTATGAAAAGGAAAAATGTGAAATAAAGGAGGAGGCAGACCCACAAAAGCAGCAACACCGTGTACTAAAATACTACTGCTAGCACAGCTCACTGCTTTTACTGGGTGTCTGAGCTGAAAAAGAGAACAGATGTAATGACTCTTGTTACTAAAGGTAAAGTGCTTGTGATCAGAGCTGAGTTTCCTGGATTGTTAGATCAGCAACTTTAGTGAGTGCTGAATTAAATATGTTTTAAATGGTATTTCAAAGTTACAGTTGGTTACTTTTGGCCATGCTGACCTTAACAATGTCATGTTAAATATTTTCTTTTTAATTAAGATAATAGCTAAGCTCTGAGGATGAGTACTGTTTTTCACTACATTAATTTTACAGTTAAATGGAAAACAAGATATAAAAGCAGATTAGCAAAGCATTATGACAGAATGGACCTTTCAGTTTGCCTGAACCATTACTACAGTACTCATGGGTCCAGATCCATCAGTTTTTAATGCTAGGCAGACTGTGTGCACGAGAACCCTCATCTCAGAATTGCTCAGCACCCACAGTTCCAAACACAGCTCATAGGATTGACCAGTGTGCACCAAGACTGACAGTCACACTAGCTGGTCTCCAAACACTACAGGTTAAGCTTCTGCATCCATAGAAGTAAATCTCTATTTTAGCAGCAGAAGGACTGCAAGCTCGCTTTCTGCTAGCTGCTGGTGTGTCAACATTGAATGTTATTCCAGAACAATAATGTGAAAAGTTACTTATGCCAAATGATACGTTTGTCAGCACAATGATCAATATTACTTACTGAAGTTTAACCAAATTGCAACATGATACAACACTGCTATCATGTAACATAATCTCCTACAGTTTCAATGGAATGACTTAAATTTGGATTAGAAACTAAAAGTAGTAGACCTATACTGAGACTTTTGTAATACAAAAGTATACAACGAACTGATAGTGCTTAGAAAAAGCTTTTGCAAGAGTCCCAACAGGGAGCTGCTTTCTCTTGTGTTGGCTTTGCTTGATAAAAGTTACTGGCCTAGAAAAGTCCCTTCTGGTCATTATAAAGGCTGATAATATTTCCGCATTCAAAAATAGCATTCTGAATATAGGGGGGCTTACAAAATTTCATAATGGGTTTGGGTACTTTTTTTATATGCAGTAAATGCTCAGCCTGATTTTTTGGAACTGGGCTCACCTACCTCAAGCAAAATACAGTGAAAAGGAAGTCCTTTACCAGTCATAGTTATACTCTATTTTTGCAAGCATCACATCAGTCTTGCTCACAGGATTTATTACAGTTTAAGGGAAGATTCTCATTGGATTCATTCCTGAAAACACAGGTAGCATATCACTGTTCACCACGTAATGCAGGACAGCTGGTGGAGCATTTACTCCAGTGACCAAAATAGCAAGTCATCTATTTTTGTGAAGGGAATGATGATTTAATAAATCAACTGGAGAGCTGCAGGACAGAAGAACTCGATCCTACCTCTTACGCTGGATGGGACTTGATAAGTAACTTGAAGGAAGCATAATAGCATTTCTCCCAAATTTTTTTTTTTTAAAAATAAGAACAAAAATGAGAACAATGTTTTTATTAAATGGTTGCATGCTGCTAAGAGATCCCAGAATGGAAGTCTAGACAACTCCAGACTTCCATCAAGAATTGCCCGATCTCTTCCTAAAATATTTGCAGATTTGTTTGAAGGCTGAAAAGATCCTGACAGCAAGGTACCTTGTTTCACTGCTCAGGCCACCCATTCTGTCTGCAGCTGTTCTCAGGGCTCACATATAATCACCATATTTGTCGTGATGGCAATGGTGATAATGATACCTTGTGAACTAATGGAAGGCAAGTACATATTTCACTTTCTGTGAGGGCTGCTGCTTGGACAACACTGCCTGCCAGCTGTCTCTGTCCACAGCACAACCTGTGATTTAGTTAACAAAATGAGCTATTTCAGAGATCAATCATTATCCTTTCTGTCTTTATCCATTTACTGTTGCTGTCTGTGATAAACAGCGTAAGTCTCACAAACGAGGTCTTTTCAGATGGAAAGGATGGAAAAATAAGCACACAAAAAATAGGACTCTTGTCCATTCTGCCTATTCAGAGCTTTCTACCATAGCACTGGAACTTGTGGTTCTTCTCATCTCTAAGTTAAGCAAAAGCATCTTTGACATACAATTCACACCTCTAGCTTACTTTTAAAGCGTTTTGTGTGGCATGTGTGGTCTGACCAAAAATTCACACTGAAGAGGTCTTTCTGCTTTAATCCATCATGTGTTTTCAGATCCAGGTGGATGCTATGGTTCAGTTAGCTTCCTAGGCAAATGAACATTAAGGGGTTACACAGCTTCAGTGGCCATGAAGAAACAATGTTTGACACTACTGATGTTTCACCTCTCATTTACATGAAAGTAAAGGAAAGAAGTCAGAGCCTTTCATTGAACCTCTGCTGATGGAACGCCTGCCCCAGACCCTTTTCCCAATCAGTAGTGGAAACTATGCACAGTTCATTTTTTGTCAGTTGCAGAGTGCAATTCTGAGCATAAACAACTCCACATCATGGTCTACAACTTCAAGTTCTCACTGAATTTTCTCTCCACACCTGTGTCTCCAAACGTATTTCTTCGAGAATTGCAAGGATTTGAACATCACAAGGAGAAGTGGGAAGGAAGGTCTGGTTTAGCCCTGAGAGCTTCAGATTGCTGGCAGAAGAGCCCTAATTGATTTTTGGAGAAGCTATTCAAGTCTCCCACTGCCACTGCTGATGAGGGGCATGAACACTTCCTGCTCTCTGAATGCAATCAACTTTGGTTCAAATGACTCTCCAGCTGATTTTAAACATCTAGAGCCACAACCTAATAATAAAGATTTACCCCCTAAGACTTGATCCTGAAAATAGTAACTTGTAAAGAAAATTTAACCATCTTCAGTCACACAAACGTTCACACAAACGTACTGCATTGGAAAGTAAAAGTTGGAAAAGGGATGTTATCAGATCTATATTTTCCCTATTCATATAACAAGAGTAATCATATGCTACCATTTCATGAGAGTGTTGTGCAACTTAATCTGTAAATAGTTGTGAAGAGCTGTGATATCTATTGGAAGATACATAAATTGTTGATATATATTATCCAGAATAAAATACAAAATGTGGTGGTACTAAAAGCAGTTGTGCACATAATTATCAAAAGCAAAGTTGATTTGCTTGCAAAATTATGCAACCTTTCATACATAATCCTACAGTACAGCCACTACATTACTGGAAGGTAACATACTTCCTCCCACGCCCCTTTATTTCTTCCTTTTTTTTTTTTTTTGAGGATACATATGATGCTTTTGAGAATGAGGTGCCTGCAAACCTTAATTCATCATTTCACATTGTCAGGCAATGTAAAAGAAACACTGACAAGTATTAAAATATGGTAACATAAACCCAATATTCTTTCTAGAAGTAATCAAATGTACTAGGACTCTTTGGATCTATGAAGATATAACAAAACACCAGATAAAAGAAAACAGGTGCCAGCCAGAACTTCAAAGGGCCTTTTTTAAAAGCATTCTATCACAAGACACTATAAAAATAATAATAGAAGAAAAAGTGCTGTAAAGAATTAGAAAATGATTTAAAAGCCAGTAACAGAAAGTAAGAACAAAATTCTGTTGTGGTTTTTTTTTTTTTTTTTTTTTGTGGTTGTTTTTGTTTTTTTTTTTTGTTGCTGTTATTGGTTTTTTTGTTGTTTTGTTTTTTTTTTTTTCGATACGACAAAGAAAACAATGGAGAAGTTCTGGTTAAAGAGCCCCATTTCCCATAGTTGTCAATGCTGCTGAAAAGGAGGCAAATAACAAACAAATCTGCAGCTGGCACAAAATTATTTAAGTTATTTCTTTTTAGAAGCTCTATGAAAATTGTCTACACAATGGCAAATTAAATTTACTGTTGACAGATGCAAAGAAGTGCATGCTGAAAATAGCTAATATCTGCATTTACGCTGCTGAGTTCCAAAATAACTGGAAATACCAAGAGAAAAGGTCCCTGTGTGCACAACACAACCTGTCAAGGCCTAAACATGAGACACAACTTGTGACAAAGATACTAAATGAGGGGAGGAGCAAAGCCACTCAGGCAGAAAACTTGAAATTCTCTGTATTTATTGTGGATAGCTTTTTATTAAAAACCAAAACCAAACAAAACCCCTCTGCTCTATTGTCCCTACTTCTGATATAAGCAAGTTTTAACATTAAAATTTGGCAGACACTGAACAGCAGCCAAACCTAAGTTAATCTGGAACAACAACAAAAAAAAGGTGATATCCCTTAAAATGACATACTTTGAAAAATCTGCATGTGAGGAGACAGACAGATGCAGCATCTACCCTGGATCCTACAACACATCCAGACGGTTAGATGAACCACTGGTCTGAAGAACAGTATTCACACCTATGGCATTGCAATGCAATCCAGTTTTGCCCTTGATAGCACTTTGTCAAAATATACATAGGCAGGGTGCATATTGAACTTCCTTTCATTCTTTTATTTGATTAAAAAGGAGCCATTACTCAGACTCAACTCTTAAATTTTCCAGATTATGACACTTCCCTGATGAATGGATGATTCCATGTCAAACAAACCAAAGCCATGCACAGCCTTACATTGTGCTGGAAAGATGCTCAAGGCACAAGCTAAATGTGTTTATTTCTCAGGGGATCTCATTCCAGGCAAGGTAAAAGAACTTTGGCTTTGTGGGCAATGCAAACAATAGAGGCAGTATTCACACTGCAGTCAGTGTTCTGTAACAGCTTGTGAAGCAGCCGGTGATCTATCAGAGAGCATGTAGGAGAAACAAAAAACTTCTAAAGTTTTGCCAGCATAGCCATGGGTTAAATATGCAAGATGTAAGAAGCAGAAAAAGTACTTAAGAAATGGAAGCTACAGAAAATCACTCCTTCCCCAACCCTGATAGCTCCCTATTGACAAACTGAAAAGCAAACCACACACACAGGGCAGCAAACTTACTTTGGATGTGACCTAGTTTAAGAAGACATAGGGCTGCTCAGAAAACAGAAAGGCAAAAGGCTCCTGGTTTTCCTTGCGCTACGCTTGTCACAAACATTTGTACCTGTGCAAATGTCATGAGATTAAAAATTCATTTCTTGCCAGAGCAGGATCATTACATTTCTATCTGCCCCTGCTGGGATTAAAATAAAGTCAGTGTTTCACAGGCAGGGTGATCTCAGTATGCTAATGGAACGAATATTACTTAACAGGAAATCAGTACTGAGCAACACATGTCACTCTTGGTACTTGCCCTGTGAGAAGACATAAAGTTCAGTGATAAGAAAGAAAGAATGAAAAGAAAGAAAGGAAAGAATAAATAAATTAAAAAAAACCCTCAAACACCCTTTCTTCACAGCAGTAGACATTTTCAGGTTCTTATTAATACATCTAAGAGATGGTGGGATGTCTCTAACCTAACCTCTGTATCTACTGATAATGCGCTATGCACAGCCCACACCTGTTTGGAATGATCATGTGTTTGGATGACCCCTATTGATCTATGTCCAGCCAGCAGAATACACCATTCTAACCATTTGCACAGTTTAAATCAAAAACCACACGGTGAACCTGGTAAAAATATGGTATGAAGAAATAGACTTGGAAGACTGTGGATCAGTTTAGTGGAGTGGATAAAAAAGAAATAGAACATTTGACATATCTATATTGAAAAGAGAAAAATGTCTAATGGCAGGTATGACCACCTTGTCTCCTCTTCGCCTCCCTCCATAGCTTCATCCAGAAAACTCATTAGTAATGTACCAGGAGAAGACATTTCACATTTACTCCTTAAGATCAACCTGACAGCTTACCAGCTGTTTCTGTACTCTTCTTCCCATAACGGCGTATGTAATCCAAAGAGCATTCTCACTTTCGCTGTTAGCAGCATGGTTACCTGCTATTCCTCTCACCTAGTCTGCTCCCTAAGTAGCTATGTACTACCTCTTTTATTTCCCACTCACTTTGCAAATCATAGGGTTTGATATTGTATAAAGACAACTATTACCTCTATCTCATCACAGAAGTTCTCATGGTAGGAAAACAGCCTCCCATCTCTTACCTCTAATGGGATTGCCCTGAAGATATATTGGCCATTTCTTGGTGCTATTCCAGTACTTTGGCCTGATGAATAAATTTATGGGTCAACACATATTTCAGTTGTTTCCTTAGAGAGTAGAGCAGAAGTACAAGTCTTGAATAAAGGATAAAAGAAGTCAATTTGGGGGAAGATTCTCATCTCTGCCAGGCAACTACTGGTGTCCAAGAATGAAAGACACAAGTGCAAAGGGCATTGAGTGGCTGAGTATTATACTTTTAAAAACCAAAACTCTTACAAAGAATACTGTAATAAAATCACTACCTAGGACCTGAGCCAGTCCTTGCAGATATGTGTAACTTATTCTGGGTTGCACCACATCACCCAAAGCCTGGAAGTCTGAGGAAAGTACATTTAGTGTCATAATCAATAGCTGAAAGGACACTTGAAAAACAGAATGACACGTGCCCAAAATTCTCTGGTGTATCTTGTGGGCTACCACCTTTCATGTCCCATTAGAACAGCTTGATGAAAGTTAAGGGACCAGGATGTGTGCAGCCTTACTCTAAGAGAAATTCCTGCCCCCTTCACCCCCTTTCTTTTTTTTTTGGGGGGGGGGGGTGTTGGGGGGATAGTTTTCATGTTGCCTTTGCCATCCACTGATTTTGGACTAACTGTGCTTGCACAGGTAAAAAGGACAGAGGGCCAGAGGGATTTGTTTGCCTTTCTGGCAAACCACACAGGCATAAACCACACAGTCCTAAAATGGAGAGACAGACTTCCATCGTGTTTGCCAGCGCCACACAACTGGCCTATTTGAAATGCTGCAAAACAGAAAGAGAAACAGAGTAAAGGAGTACGGCAGTGCTTGCCAAATGGTATTTCATGTCATATGCACACACTAGTCTGGATAGTCACTTGGGTGAAGAAGTAAAAAGCCATTAGCATTGGGACAGAAACAGGCATCCAATTTCCCCACCCACCCAGATGGAGGAAAATAGAGTACCTCACTGGTAATGGTTTTTAGAGAGAAAGGGATATAAAGCAGGAAACAAAAGAGGAGAGACTACAACAACACTTTTTCCTTGTTTTTCCTTTTTTTTTTTTTTTTTTAACAGCAGGTTCTTTTTTCCCCCCTCTCTCTCTTTTAGGTTCTATTTCACAAAGGAATTTAAATCTCTTATTAAAAAAACCCCTCTGTTCCTGGGCACATGTTACAGACAATGCATTATGAACAGAGAAAAGCACTGCAGTTAAAAACGGACTCCTGTCTCATTCTCTGTAATGATGTAATATCCAGCGTACCAAATAAACGGAGACAAAGCGTGGAAAAGAAAGGCAGCTCAGGATTCAAAATTTGAGATATTCCCAGGCTGCTTTGAAGCTTTTGACTGTTTCTCTCCAGCTCCCTTGAAATACGGTAATAAACAAAATCAACTCTAATAATACTGATACTGTTAATAGTTTATCCCGCAGCAGAGCAAGATACTTATCACACTCTGTGATAGGACAGCAGTTATAGCACAAAGGCTGTGAAATTCCATACAAGTGATCAACACACAATAGGATGCAGGACAGGTAATGCTTGGTTTCTCTTCAAAAAGCACTTTGTTAGCAGTAGATCAGACAGAGAAAAGATACTGATGGAAGAGACAAGGAAATACAGATAGAGACAGTCTCAGAAGGAGGGAAGAAGCAGAAAAGATAAGGATTAAATCACCAATCAACAGACTTCCCAGCATTTTTGTTCTCCACATAAGTGCTTTGAAGAAAACAGAGTTATAGAACACACTGAGGTTTCAGCAAAATCCATATTACAGAAGTCACTACTATTGTTACTGTTTAATAAAACTTTCTTTTCTATACAGACAGAGCCCTAAGAGTACCACAAAGCATTTTGAAGCACTTTTAAAAGCAGGGCATGGCACAATGGTATCTAAATGAAGGCACAAATGAAATTTGCAATAAAACATGTGAAGCAATTTTGGGCCTGGGTATTAATATGCCAAGAGTGAAGTCAGACCACTCAAAACACTATCAGCTTGAGGAAAAATGCCATAATGGGAAAGTACAGGTTTAAATTCTAGGTGCCAAGTGACTGCAGCCACATCTGAACTGGGCCAAGGAAGCTGGGCTAGCACACATTCTGCTGTGAAAAACACACAGAAATTTAAAGAATGTAAGCACAGTTGGAACGTCAGATCTACCATCTGTCTTAAATGGATCATCTTCAAAAAGATGGTTCCACCCAAACCATTTTGAAGCCCTAATTTTGTGTCAGCTCTGAGACTAAGACAAGAGTTTTAGGAATCTGACTTTAATGGATTTGAATGAACTTTAGGAACTGCCTACAGCCTCTACAATGATCTTCACTTTAGCTCTCTTCAAACTTACTATAGCTCGTTGGATTAAGCAAGATTGCAGCCAGAACCAAATATAGCAAACAATATTTTTAATGGAAATTAGCATGAAATTCACATTTACCTGTTGAGGCTTTTTTAGTTTGCTTTGTGTGCGTGTGTTTGGTTTTACTATTCAAGACCTGCCACAGAAAAGTGACAGTTAGCATTTCACAGCAAGGTTAAAGTGAAAAAAAAGCCCTGCACAAAATAGTAATGATGGAAGAAATACTGGTGAAAACAACGCTAGCATGGCTGAGAGTTAAGCTTGCTCCTCTCAGCCTTCAAAAAGCTTAACTTGAGTAGCCTATAAGAGCATATTATACTAACTGTATTCACAGAGGCAGGATCACTACATACCAGAGGATAGCAGACTAAAATTTTAATGGTCATACTTCCCAGAATGAGCCTGTTCCCTTGTAAAACTCTGATTTCAAGCAATTGACCCTGTGATTCGCCTAACGCAAGGCAAGACCTGTGGTCATTCTACACCTTTCTTATGACACTTGATCTTAGCTTAGATTAAATTCTCCACAGTATTAACCAAGTGTAAATTTTAGAATTTTAGAATTAAAACTTTTCCCTTTATCTCCCTGAGAAGGAAGCTGTGAGAAATGAGAACATACTGAAAATATGGATATGACAACTGACTGATGCCCAAATTATTAAATTGTGGAGGTTGCTGTTGAATGAAAATTGAACACACTTTCATAGAAACTGTTAATATTGATGTTAAGCCATCCGTCTCCTTAAACAGTTGCAGAAAACTTAAGTTCTCGCTATGTGTAGGAGTAAATCCTGCATGGGAGATACGGTGAGTACCAAAACCTCACACCATGAATTGTAAATATCATGCTCACAGTATGCAAGCATGACTCATTGAGCTATCTGTAAAGATGATTTGCATCACTACTGAAGTTAGAGGGAATGCTACAGATCCTTAAAAGCACACAGCAATATCAAACATCACTTTAAGCCAGGAAATGCTTACTCAAGAAATGTAGAACTTAATTTTAGTATAATCTGACCCACATGTCAGGCCAGTACCTTTTTTTCCAATGTTCATGACTTCCTAGCAATTCAAACTAGTGCTCCATCTGAGACTCACTGATACTTGCATTTGCTTTTGGTTTAGGAGCTACATATATGAACACAAAGCAATATAAACTTTCTTTGGTTTTTGAAAGCTACTGATCATAGACAAGCATGCATTGCCTACAGTTGCACATATACTTCAGTGAAATATGGAAGAGATGTACACAAAAACAGCACGTCAGTGGAATATGGCTTTGCAGAAGCAGCTGTCTCTGACTGGATGGGTTCTTCATTGCCTTCTTTTTACAGAAAGATAGGGTTTCTCTCCCAGCCTTAGCCACTAAGATTCAGATTTCTATTCAAAGTTAGTTGCCTCAAATCCTTTCATATTCAGTACTGACTCATTGCCAGATTAAATCATTAATCTCAATAGCCAGATCTGCTCATTGGAAGTGTCTTTCCCTCTTTATTGACTATAAATAGAACCCAGAAAAAAATGCATGATCTCAGATAGCTAAGGCTATGTAAGCTGAATCTCACATTACAACAGAACTGCTTTTCTTTCCATAACTTTTTCCCATTATTTTCATCCTCTCGCTCCATACCAAAGGAAGTGTTAAAATCCAGCAGGCCCACTGTTTTTAAAGGAGGAAGTACTATCTCAAAATATACCTACCACTGCCACCCTTTGCTATCACAGAATATTGCTTATTGACCTCAAGTGGTACCAGCCATGTTTTCAAGTAATTATCTTAATTCCCATATTTGCCCCTACATTTTGTAACCATCTCAAATATAGAGGTTTTTAGCTTTTTCAAAAATGGAAGATTATTCCAATAATACCAAAATGAGAATCCACAGACTAAATACAATGGGAGCTCTACAGCACCCTAGTGAAATGACAGTACTCTAAGTAAAAGAAAGGTGGTTAAGACACAGGTTTTGACACCAAATCTACCACAGCCTTGGTTTCTCCCAGCAAACAAATCATTCAATCTACTGTGTGCCACCTCCATCCTCTTAAATAGCCATTACAGCACTTGCCCATGTACTCTTATTCAAAACACTAGGACAGAAAAATAATAAAATTATGTATTATTATTACTGGAATATATCCTTGAGTTTATTTTTTTAAATCTAGCTTTCAGTGTACTGCATTCTCACTAGGTTTTGATGCAGTTAGTGTCAAATTCCAAATAGCAATAGTAAACCCCATGAATCATCTTGGCAAAACCTTCCTTGAAGTGACTTTGAAAAGGTGAGGTAACTTTTGCTAGCTTTATCTTTGTCTTTTCTGACTTTGAAAACTGGCACCATCACACACTTAGCTACATCCTCCCCCACTTGTAAATGGAAAGATACTTACAGCTAACTTCCTACATTTTGCAGTTTGAAACTTCAAAAAATCACATTCCTAATATGTGCTTCTAATTAAATTTCAGTCCCTAACCACAGCTGCTGTGATTCATGCATACCCTGCAAGGTTCAGTGTTAATTAATGAGGGCTCTTTAAATTCTCTGAGCTGGGGTGTGAGAAGGAAATAGGGTGTATGCAAGACGTGAGGATTTCTCACAGTTGGTTGGGGGATGTTGTGATGCCCCTCTGGGAGGCAGCTCAATTACAGTATGAATCCAAACAAGAATAAAAAAGGAGGTGGAGAACTGGGAACAAAACCCTGCACAGTGTATTATTCATAAACAAATACATAATTATGCAGTCTCATGAATTAGGGATCTACACTTTTAAAGAAAGACAGAAAAAAATGTGTCAGAATGCTGCTTTGCAGTGTATTGGCTTGATATTCCCTTCTTCCTACAAAAATTTAGAGAAAAAGTGGGATATAAGCAACAGAATGCAGAGGCCTCTAGGCAATCCAGGGACAATTTATGACAGGTACAAGCTGAGGTATTAATAAATTTCATGGAGTGTGGATTTCTACAATCCTTGGGATTGCAATTTGAGGCTGCAAATGAAACCAGCAGCTTAGCATCTCCGCAGATCAGGAATTTCAAGGTAGGATTCTAGAGCTTTGCTAAATAAGCAAAGCAGTCAGTCTGGCTCTCATGTGAGTTCATGGAAAAAAAATCACAATTATTATTATGCAATTTGTGTTATGCACAGGCAGACTGCTTGAGATGCCACAAGTCTGTCTTCAGCTAAATGGCTGCCAGTCTAGAACAAACTTACTTCTCACAGGTCGTATGAAATATTGATCTGAGCTTGCTATAATTGATTGGACACAAGGATGAACATTTGACATTTGTCATTTGTGCTTTAGCTTTTGGTGTGGGGTTTGTTCTGGTTTGTTTAGGTGTTTTCTAATTATAACACTTTGCCTCTCCAACGCATCTTTCATCTTTTTACATGTGTTCTTAGCAATGCAGCACAGCAACTATAAATTCAGAACCTGGTCCTGTACTGTAAAGTAGCCTATAGCTAAATGAAATCACAGAGGAGGTTTAGAAAAAGAGTGTAAACTCATGAGGAAGGATGTGGCCTAGGCTTGCACACTGCGACCTCTTACAAAATATTCTTTGGTATATTTAATAGTCCTGAGTAGTCATAGCCTCAGTCTTTGTTTTACCAAAAGACTACAACTGCACAGATGATGAGCACAGTGCTTCTAGCTGGGGTGGAATCATATCTTTCCCTCTCTTTCAGACTGAAGCTTGCAGTAAAAGCGTCAGCAAGCCTTCCCAGAATCGATTTCACCTTTGGTCCTCTGAGGACATTAACTAATGGTGGATAGACAATAGCCATAAAAGCCTTTCAGAACACAGTATTTTTCATATTGGTAGAAACTCTGCATGGAATAAATTTTTTTTAAAAAAAAAAGTAACAGGAAACAAAAATAATTCAATCTGTATCCCAACCTCATGCTTACTGTCCTCTTGTTGCTGGTTTGGAAATCCTATCCCAGGGGTACTCCGTTTTTCTTTTTCTTTTTCTTTTTTTTTTTTAAATGAATGAGTAAGCACCTGATAATTTCATCATGAGATCATGACTTTTCTTAGATAAGGGTTGGCTCTGCCTCTGATGAGCTAGTCTGAGCTAGGTACTCCCTTTGCAAGGGCACACTGCAGCTGCTCACATCATAAAATACACACAAGAAGTCTGAAAGCAAAGCTGGCATGTTGTCATGCTCTATGCAAAATTTATTTACTGCCTAGATCTAGACCTGAGACAACTTCGGGGGAAGCCTTAGACAAACTTCTTCAAAATTTCCACTAGGCAGAGGTGACCGCTCCATTAATAGTCACAAACAACTGATTTTTCTTTCTATGGAGAGTCTTTCAGGACAGGTTCTCAGCTCTGGTTAATACCGTCTGGATTTTAACACTTGGGTCTTGCCTAATAAATCCAGAAGCTGCAGATTTACTGCTACTAAAGCTTTTTTTATTATTTGGAATGGCAAGTTGAAGCAGCATTGTGTAAGGACTGGTATGTAAGGCTACCACATTGTTGTCCCCCATCTTTTTCTCTGTCTCCGACTGGCAACAGCTACTGCAAATTCCTTCTCAGATTATTTTGTCTTTGGCAACCCCTCTACTTCCCCCAGAAGCAACTATAAACTGGCTAGTCTGGTTACTTTATGATACAAATAGTTTATTGATGCTTAGAATTTAAAAGATGGGAGAAAAAGCTTTCACTTCTTTTCCCCAGTTTGGTCAGAACAAAGTACCCTCACAGTCCGACTCTTGAAGGAGCAGGATTTTACTTTCTGATAAATTGAAGAGTCAAAAAATCACATCAAGACTAGTGATGCATGGAATTGCAGCTCTACACTAGTGATCCCTAAATATTGTAGCAAGAGAGACTTTTTCTAGCTTAAGTAGAAGAGGCCTGTTTTTCCAGAGCAAAACCAGGAGGGCTCCAGTCCCATTCATCTCACTAGCTAGATTTGCCATGAAAATTTGATTATGTTCTGGTTTGTTCCAGATTATACACTCATTACAAGATGGGGCTGCTATCCTCCAGAATCTCTCTAAATCCTTCACCACTACTCTTCTTGGATTGTAATTTGAATGTGTCTTCTAACAGCCTCTATATCCTCCCTGCCTTTTCCCCACTACAGATCCACTGCATTCCTAGCACTTGCTCATTTTTTCCTGAAAATCATTTTAAGATCTTTTAACCCAATCATCTATTTCAGAGCTACAAGGATTCTGGAAAGAAGAGAGAGGTTATGAAGAGAGGAAGCCAGATTCAAAGCACTAGAGAACACACAACATGAGAAAATCTGCATGAGTTGGAGGTTTGGGCTCACTTTCATGCTTCCGATTCTCTGAAATACTCTCAGATTTAGGTAGTTCAGATGACACATCTAGGTCAGTTTTGGGCTTCTTTGCAATGGCAGGAGTTTTGCCCTTTGCAGCCATAAGAGTTTGCTCACAAGTGATTCTGAGAGCATACAAGACTACGATGGAAACAGCGTAACACTTGCACAGAATATTACCACTCCTCTAACACTTCAGAAAATTATGCGAAAGATTTGAGATTTATCATAAAATACTAAATTCTTTGGCCAGAGGTGAAGAAAGCTGTTCTGCGATAAATTGCAAAGTACCCGTTCTGTTACTTTCTCTAAAGCCACTACTATAGCATTTCACATGGCTAGCATTTTTTTAAATAAATTGAATACCTTCTTAAAATAAACTGTGGTACCCACAGACCTGAATATATAACTGCATTCATATGTGCTTGTCCACAGCACTAACTAGCAAGACACAAGAGAGCCTTTCCCTGCTCTCCTGCATCCCTCTGGTATCACATTGCTTTTTTCAATGTGGAGGGGCAGTAATATCAACTCTGGTAGTCTTTTTTAATTCTGAAGCAATGAAGCTGCTGAACAGAAAAATCCACAGAAAACAGCCCCTAGGCAAACACTCTGTTATCCCTCAAGACAAAGACTACAAAAAACTATATAATGCAACTACTTCCAACTTTAAAGCCATGTTAGAGTATCCTATGCCACATCTGAGCATGAAATTTTCAGGACGCAAGACTCTTTCCTATCCTTTCCTGGGGATAGGTCCCTCAAACAGCCACCGCAATTACAGAGGGAGACAAAACCATCTCAGAATAGAGAGACCTGCTAACTGATCTAATGCTTGTTTGAGGACAACAATTGAAAAGCATGCTTGCATTTTTTCACTATTTTCCACAGTTCTGGACAAAAAAAAAAAAAAAAAAAAAAAAAAAAACAACCAAACCCAATAACCAAAACATCCTAACTGTATGACTGAAAATTCAAAGAGAACCCAGTGGCAACAAGTGAACTGAAACCTTGATCTCCTCACAAAAATGCCAAGAGATAATGAGTTTGTGTCTGATTCTGGAATGCTATCCTCATTAATTTTTATATTTGGAGAAAAAACTACCTAAGGAATAGAGCAGTTGGCTTTCCACCCCAAATCACTATTCACAGTCCTTTATTCAGACTCGAGATCATAACACTTAGATGATCTTTATGTCATAGAATCATAGAATAGTTAGGGTTGGAAAGGACCTTATGATCATCTAGTTCCAACCCCCCTGCCATGGGCAGGGACACCTCCCACTAAAACATGCCACCCAAGGCTCTGTCCAACCTGGCCTTGAATGTCAAAGTGGAATTAGGATTTTAAAAAACAAAACCTGCTTCCTAGATCTCCAAATGAACATGCCCATACTACCAAGTGTGAAGATATTAAAAGCAGAAGGGCAAACGCTTCTAACCTTTAGTGTTAACGGTGTGTTAATGGATGCAGAATTGAGTGAAGTTATGGCTTCATCCCATTACCTTTTTTAATGCCATCAAAACATAATGATTTGTAGTTTTATGAAATTGCCACTTTCAGAACAAATGCACATACAAGAAATGCAATAGCATGACACCTAACTTGTCAGTAAGTTTTAGTTCTGTAATCAATATTTCATAATCACACACCACCTTTTCAGAACTAAATATTACCCATTTATAATCTTTAGCCATAAGGATGTGCAAAACTTGGCAACACATCTTCTACAACTGTTGATGCATATAACGACAACACAGCCTTTTTTCCCTACAAGTTTTAAAGGCATCAAAACCCAAAGTAATCTGTTCTTTCTCATTAGAACACAGGTTCATAAATATTAAAAATAATGTTTCTTATTCACCAGTGACTCAGAAATAAATATACATATGCACACACACACATTTGTATACATTTTGGGCATGACTGATATATATTTTTACTTAGAGTGCCCTTCCTTAGTCTTCAGCCCATGCATACACTCCTCAATAGCTTGAAAACCACTTGGTTTGCATTCCAATCTCAGCTCTTTCTCCTAGGTTTCCATAACTTCAAGTAGGTCAAATTATGCTGATAAATGAGCAATTCAAAATCCTCTCATTTACTACTCAGGCCCCTACCATCTACGTACAGATTGTTAAAACATAATTCCTTTCAGAGACTTTGTTGAGAACAAAATTAATCAAAGCAATAACTAAATTTTGGCTGAAATTAACATTCATTTACTTTACTGAAATGAATGCAAATCTTATAATCTCCTGACCCCTCACCCCTTATAAATAAGACCACTGTTCCACCAAACCACAATTGTTTACACAACTAGCTGTTTCGTTCACAAGACAGGAAAAATCAGAGAAAAATAATTTGAACTTTCTTCCCCCTCAGATACTCAGAATTCTTTTTGTGCAGTCCAAACAGCTATGCCATGAAACAACACTTTAACACTGACTTGTGATCAGCCAGTGACCTGTTGCTCTCAAAAGTCATATTTTACTTCTCAGGTTCTGGAAAACAATGCATTTTTCTATTGTTTGTCAGCTGAAGAACACAATTTTCCATTCTTTTCAATACAACTACCCAAAACTGTCTCCCTTGAGACAATCAAGGCAAGGATGAATTGGCTCTAAGCAACCTGATCTAGTTGAAGATGTCCCTGCTCATAGCAAGTGGGTTGGACTAGATGACCCTTGAAGGTCCCTTCCAACCCAAACTATTCTATGATTCTATGAATGTGTCTCTCTTTACTTTTCAGAGATCTCTTAACAAGCCGGTTTATCTTTCTAATTGGGCTGGAGACCTGTGCACAAGAATATCTCATGTACATTTTTGTTCTACTTAACTGCAAGATTATCACCTTTTACTTTATTGAAATGGCTATCCTATCAAGCCATTTGTTGCTTTGCCTTCTTCTGGAGATCCAGAAAGAGCCCTGCTTCTCCAACCCTATCCCCTTTCTCTGGTGCAAAACATCTAAGCCAGTCCAAGGGGCTCAAAACCTTGCTGGAATAAACCACACATTTCACTGAGTGCTTTTACCTTCACCCACAAGGTCAGCAAATATTCCTTAAAAGATCTGTTTGTTCCTTGTAGTAAGGGAATACTTCATTCATTGACATGACAAATACTGAGAATTATGGTCTGAGAAAACACACCATTCATCAATAAGCTTTGGAATAACTGATAGAAGTCGAAAGCTTTGAAGCATCAATTGGCTTTTATTTCATGGTTATGTTATTTGTCATCTGTTGTTGTTCAGGCAAGGGCTCTCAGGCAGTATCTGTAACTATATATACACAAGCTACTGCCAGTACGTCAGAGGACCCAGTGTGGTTTTGTGTGAGGTGTCCCTGCTCATGGCGGGGAGTTGGAACTGGATGATCTTAAGGTCCTTTCCAACCCTAACTATTCTATGAAGACCAACTTCTAAATTTTTTTCAGTGGTTTAAACTCACGCAATATTTGAACCAGCACTTTACAAGACTTAATGTTAACTGGTTAGCAGTAAGAGGGTTCTTACTGAAAAGTGAAAAAAAACCCAAACAACCAAACAAAAAACCCCAGAAAGCTCAAAGTGTTTCCCAAAAGGAAATACTTGCTCCTCCTGCCATGGTAAAAATGGCTGGAATAGTACACAGGAAAAAACAGGATGAAAATGCTTTCCTTTGTCAGCAAATATTCTTGGAATATGCATAGGAAACATTGCTGAAGATTTGAAGAAGCAAGTATTCAAACAAATTGCACAGCGTGGGAGGTTTGCAGTTGGATGAAAGTACAGTTGTGTCTAACATGTCTCAGATTATGGTATTTGCAAGATTCTGTTTCAATAATGAAATACAGGAAGAACTGGAGCTTTTTATGAGCCAGTAAAGGAAAGTTATAACAGATAATATGTATTTTCAACAGAAAAAAGACTTTGTTATTAAAATTAATGTTTTATGAAAATGCTCTGCAAGTGTTATCACCCATGGATTGGGTGCTTTGACTGGAATAAAAAGAATGGATTCCAGGGTAACGTTGTAAAGATAGCACCACACATGAAATTCCTTCACTGCATCACTCATAGGCAAGCTATTGCAGCAAAGAAATTGCAGCCAGAAGTGCTCTAAGTGCTACAAGATGTCATTGGTATGGTTCATTTTTCAAAACCAAGACCTTAAAACAGTAGAATCTTTACAACGTTTTCTAATGAGGTGAAGTGGAAAGTGGCCATAAAAACCTTTTGTGCCGCACATAGGTTTGATGGTTATCTTGTGGCAAAGTGTTTAAAAGAGCTGTCCAATTTAAGGATGGGCTATGTATTTTTCTTATGAAAAAAGATAAGTGTTCCAAATTTGCTGACCTTTCTGTGATTGCAAGCTTCTATCAGTAGTATGCTACCTAGCAGATATGGTCAAAAAAATAAACATACTTAATCTGTCTCTTCAAAGTAAAGGTAACATTTTAAAAAGTTTACTATTCTGTAAATAAATAAACGGAAATATTTTTAGTTTGTCTTCTAGATCTCACAGTACATGTGTATGACTTATGAATAAACAAACACATGAATATAGGGGGTGTAAGCTGAAAAGATTTTACTAATAATTATGTAAGAAAAAAAATGTCTGGAAATCATTGCTGTAACATAGGTAGGTCAGCAGCTAGTGGCATGTCATCTATAGCCTAGCATATGATGAAAAGTGGTTACTTGAGTAAGTGGAAATGGTATAAAATACTACCAAAAAAGGGAGAACAAGGGAATAGTACCTTGTAGGCAGCCTGCAAGAAATAGCTGATTGGGTTGGTAGAGCAGCTGACAAAGATCAATCCATGACAGAGCTAAGGAGGATGCAGGGTTAAAAGGCAGTGCAGACTGGCAGAGCAGAGGGAGTGGCCAACGTGCTTTATGTACTTGAATCACAGACATTCATATATCAGCTGTGAAATGCAGATAAAGCTGTGCTGCTTGTGATTAGATACTGCTAAAGTACATTTCTATGAATATCCTTTTCTTATGTGACACGATGCCTTAATCTTTGCATATAAACATTGCAGCTGCTGAAGGGGAAATAAAAAGCAGCTTCTTTTTGAGCAGTTAGAATCAGATTTTTAAAGTTTATCATTGCTTCTTTGGTGAGTCCTTGTCAGAGAGCTGAGGAATGATGACTGAGCTTAAAATATTTCCTTGTAAACTTCAGAATTTCATCATTAAATCTATCAAAGTTCCACTCATCATCCACACTACACTTAAAGTAATATTTATTACCAGAGGTAGGAAGCTGCCACATTCCTGCCTCACAGCTGATCTTTGTTGTTAAGAACCACAAAAGAAACTTCACACACAATTCATCCCCTTATTCACCTTGTCCTCCATGGCCTTTCATCTTCTTTGACCAAGAGGACTGAAAGAAATTAAGGACTGAGTATCCTAAAAGAAGGTAAGGTAGCAGATGTAAGGACTTTGTAAGAATGATTTTCACAAGTTTTATCTGAATGCACCACCATCTATATGAAGAGGATGGGCGAAGGTTTTTTTTTTTTTTTCAGTTTTCTCCTTTTGAATATTCTTTGACACCAAACTTAGTTACACCAGAGCAGATTCTGAATGCAGTGCTTGCTTTGGATGGCAGGACATACAAAGCAAGATCCAAAATTAGCCATGTTTTTAAGTTAAGCTTTTCTATGTGGGAAAAAGATTAGTAAACTCAAAACGACGCAACATGAAATAGGAATACAGAGAATTCAGAGGAAATGCTTAGAAGCCACCATAGTATTAGATTCTGTTTGAGACTGCTAAAACCAACAAAGAGAATGTGTAATAACTATAATATTCATGGCAGCATAAATAGAAAATAATAGCCAAATGCAGTAACTGAATGGATGAAGCAGTGAGGCATTTATTTCTTCACTACCTTTTTTCAGCAGCTACCTGCCTGTATGCCCCTTTTCAGCTGTCTGGGACAGCAGGTTTCTCTTTGGAATTAAAGTTGCTTTTCCCATGGTAGCATTGTTACATGGCATGAAAAACTTGATAAAAACAGTCTTCCTGATCAGTGCTGCCATGACAGACTGCTCCCTTTCTGGCTTATAGTAATCACTGCTGGAACACTGACCACCACCAAAACACAGACAAAAATCCAGACCTCAGAACATGTGAAATTACTTTCATGTCCCCTTAACTGTTTCTGCTGGAGGGTGTTACTAGTTCATTTTTATCTTGCTTTGACCCTGCTCCTCCATTTTATGGTAACATAGACATGCTTGTCTGGGACCTAGCAGCTTATCACTTTGCACACTGGTTATTTAAACCTCCTAGGTTGAAACATGAATAGACTTGCCTCTCCCTTCCCACCAGAACTAAAGATCACTCCCATCAGCAGCAAAGGCTCTGTGACTCACTGAAGTACGATCCCCATCAGAAAGGACTGGCAGCACCTGTAGCATGCTATCATGCCCTTTACTATTTTCTAGGTCTTTAAGAGACACAGTACAAAGCCAGTTCTGTGACATAACTCTATTTTTTGTTATTTCTCAAAGTATGGTTTGACTGACAGCAACACAGGTTCCAGAGGCACAAAAGACTCATGTAGCTACTTACAGTCCTTCTCTCCCATTCTTAAAAGTGGACCCCCTATTTTGGTATTGTTTGGTATTGAGTATTCAAACATTAAAGCAACACTCAACCTTTTAACACATCCACCTTTTAACCACTGCATTACACCTGTTCACCACATTCCACCTTTAATGCATTCAATGACCAGAGAGGACATTCCCTGCTGAAATGAAAATGAAAGCATGATACTATGCTTTCACCCTTGATACATTTCTCATGGTTAAACCTACTTCTTCTACTTCAAGCAATTTTCCTTCAGTGTTTCAATTCTTCAAGGTCAACTGCAAGTTAATATTCAACGTGGTCAATGGCTCAATGTCCAACTGGAGACCAGTAACAAGTGGTGTCCCTCAGGGATGGGTGTTAGGATCGGACTTGTTCAACATCTTTGTGGGTGACATGGACAGTCGGATTGAGTGCACCCTCAGCAACTTTGCTGATGACACCAAGCTGGGTGGTTTGGTTGATAGGCTGGAGGGAAGGAATGCCATCCAGAGGGACCTTGACACACTTGTGAGGTGGGCTGATGCC
>JANRGW010035895.1:127287-137458 GCA_024733675.1 Psilopsiagon aymara
CTTCAGATACTGGAAGGCTGATATGAGGTCTTCATGCAGCCTTCTCTTCTCCAGGCTGAACAGCCCCAACTTTCTCATCCTATCGTCATATGGGAGATGTAAGAGGCACTTTGTTATCATGTCTCCACTTGTATTTGGAAAAGTAATTCCTGGAACTGCAGTTAATGGTTGTTCTGAGAACTGCGACTGTGTAAATCAATTAAAAATGAAACTGCTAGAAAGTGTGGCATGGTCATGTGGCAGTCTGATTGTTGCAATAAAAATGGCATAAATAAATTCTTTGTACTGAGATAGACATTTTGTGACCCAAAAATTACTCCAAAGAAGGTTCTAGAGTGCTGTTTTATTCCTTACTGTAGTAATTTTTCATATATGGATATAAGTATAGAAGCGGTGTTCTTAATAATGTGTGGTGTCAGTTAATGCAACGGTCCTTTAAAGCATCTCTTTTCTACCTCCTTTTCTGAAAAAGCCATAACCCTCTGTAGTGTTTTCACAATTTAAGGTTGTTGATATAATTCTCAGCCTCAGGATTTTTGGCAGAACATTTTGTTGCTGTCTGATATCACTTCTAACAGTTAAATGGTTCACATTGGGTGGGTTTTAGTTTGTCTTGTACACATTTTCTTGTGCAGAAGGGAGGAAAAACTGGTATTGGTTCAGTTTCTCTTTGAGACCTTTGGATTTCTCCTAAAAATCTTGAAGTAAGATTTGCCCAAGAATTATGTTGCAACCTATTTACACAGGGGAGCTACTTCAGGTATTGATTGGTTTTGTAGCACCCCTGCCAGTACAGAGCCCACATCTATCTAGAAGCAGCTTGTAGTAATTACTCTGGCGGGAAAAAAACAAACCCCATGAGGCATATGAGCCTATAATTCTATTTGCTTGTATAATGCTAAGCAAAAAATACATAGTAAGCGTTATTGTATTATGTTGTGCTTTGTGGATCTATGTGTGCCGTTGTCTTTTGAAGCAAAGTTAATTTTCCAGCTAATCTTTTGTAGCAGTTATTTCCACAACTGAACGCTTGGGCTGTCTGATAAAGTAGTTGGTTTTGGCTTTCAGTCTTATTACTTGATAGTTTGGTGACTGATCCACAGACTACTATACTGGCATAATAACTGTTTTATTTTTTTGCTAATAATTCAGCTTTGACTTCCGAGTGTTGATTTGGGGTTTGCAGAATTACTTACACTAGCTATATATGCATTTAAAGTAATGGTAACATTAGAGCCCTTGTTAAAAATAGAAATTAAGGTAATTTTCCTCTATTTTTTATTTTTGCTTTTATCATCGTTGGCTATGATAGCTGTTTTATCATCCAGTCATTGAAAGTCATGAGATCTTTTTTGAAGTGATTTTGTTTTTCCAAAGACTGAATAATTTTATGCTTCTGGCAGCCTTGTCTTCCCTGTCCCTTCCACGTTTCCTTGTCACTTGTGTATGTTAAACAGCAATCTCAGCAGAAAGCATGAAACTTCACTGATAACCTCTCTTCACTCTGAAAACTGACCTTATTCATACTTTCCACATCTGTCACTTAGCTAATAACTGCATTCTTATCTGCCCTTTGGCAGCACTGTCTTTAAAGACCCTTACCTGAAGGACCCTGTCAGAGCTTCTGGTTGGAAGATATGGAGATCTTCTGCAGGCTCACCTATTCACCTAGATGTGTTGGCTGCTTTAGAGAAGAAATCTGGTGACTTGTGAGGCATGACTTCCCTTTCTCTGCCATCGTACTACCACTGAAAGATGGTGTCTCATGTCACCCTCCAGATGCTCATTTCTGTCTTTTCATTCATGCAAACGCTTGCATTGCCGTAATGTAAACCGGATAGGGAAGCTGCTCTGAATGCAAAACTAAGGCCTACCATGCCCAATATGTAAAGCAACAAAGCATCTCCAACTAAATCAAAATGACAAGCAAACCTCAGTTTCCTGGACCAGATTTCCAGCTCTGCCAACACAAGAAGGATTGGGGATGGAGAAAGGGAGGGTGCAGGTGATGAAGAAGTTTGGGACTGTGTCTTTTGGTGGACTTCTGGCTTGTCCTGGCTCTCCTTCTCTGACTGGAGAGATTTGAAATCCTTGTTCACTAGGTCCTCAAATAGCTTTTGATGAGAAATCTCAGTTCCTACCATTAGAGATGCTTGATTTCATCATAATAAGTATCTGTATTCACTAGAGACTGCCTAAATCAGTTCCTTATTTCCACAATGGGTTCTATATGTCAAACCAGAGCAGTTATTCTTTTTCTCATACAGTAATTCTGTTAAAAAAGAAATAATTAAAATATGCCAAACTGGAATATTGGGAGAACTGAATTTGAAAATTCCAAACAGGCTTGAGGCTAGGTCAGCTGCTCACGTATTTTGCATCAAGGACTTCAGATAACCAAGGTCTTCACGGTTTGTAGGTGTATTAGTATGTGCTTGTTATTTCCTCCATGGTTTATTCCTTGCTAAGCATCTTGTTTGAGGAGGAAAAGCCTGTCAAAATAGCACTCTCAAATGACCAGGTCTAATTAATGGTCACTCTTTTTTTGCCTTTTTTTCACCTCTGTATAGAAAGCATTTAGATGAAAGTAGGTCCTCACAAAGCTTGGTGACAGTATTATTTAACCTTAAATGCTGGAGATGAGTAAGGTAGGAGTAGGGCTTGTATCAAGCATGCATTTGCTCTAAGGAGATAAAAGCAGATCTGTTGGTATTCTTGGATGAATTAAATCCTTAACACAGCAGTTGTTAATGATTTTCTTTATAGATTTTGTAAGCACAAGCCTGAATAGGAACCTAATTTATCTAGCACAACTCATGTATGTGAAATTAAAACATGGTTCTTATCTTACTGTTTTTTTATGGTAAAAACTGTTTACATTTAGACTATGAAGTATCTTGTGCTTTAGCAGTCCTAAATTATTTCAGAATTCTGAACACCAGTTGTAACATGAAGCTTCTGAAAATAGAGTCACAAGCAAAAGTCAGCTTTCTGGGCGTGCAGTTCTGTCATGGGAAAGAAGAGTGGAAGTAGCTCACACCAATCCACTCCTTGCACTTCCGTTCCAGAGCTCTCAATTCTAAGTCAGTTTTGTTCTGCCTTGCAAAATCACAGCCATCTTTTAGCATATTATGAAGAACATTTCTTAATGTTACGTATTGTGTTGACTGATACGATAATTTGAGCTGGTGCTGATTATTTAAAAAGGAAACAAATAGTCCCAAAGGAGCTTGGCATTGAAATAGGTATATAGTTGAGTGATAAACACAGCATTGAAATTCACTGTGGACAAGTAACTAAAACCTGAAAATCGATTAAGAAATTATTATAAAGAATAAAATCATAAACCAACAGAAACCAGACAAAAGCAATTTTAAAAATACTGCAGTGCTGAGAGTGTGGCTGCTCAGGGCCTTCCTCTGTGACTAGTGAGTACACCCAAACCCCAGGGTAGCTGTTCCTCAGGTTTGAGGATTTAGGTCTTTTGTTTAATTAGTTTGTGAAAACCAAAGTCCAATTGAACATGTTGGGCCAGAGCTGATAGGATGATAAGGAAGCTAGAGAGCACCTCTATGTCCTGTAGTTTTGCCATAGCCAAATAAAGCTTAGCCAACAAGAAATTCAGCTTGTTTTGTCCATAAAAAGTTTTCAGACTGGGATAAAACCACCACAGATACTTTCCTGCTGCACAAGCATCCTGCAGGGGCTCACTTAACAAAGCCCTGCTTAATTCACTGGATTTAACATTGCAGATTTATAGTTACCCCTGGGTAGTAGGAGGGCGACTCAGTCACACTTTAGTCTTCTTATTCTGTCTGATGCCAGTGGCTGTTTGACCCTGAGAAATTTCAGGACTTAATTGCTTTCTCCCTTTTTGCATTAATAAAACAGGGCTTCTCTAGCCACTGCAGGGAAGTTCTAGATGAAAGTCATCATTTTGTTTAGTAAAACTTATTCTGTTGCTGCATCTAGTAACATTAATCACATGCTGATCATTAAAGCAAAAAACTGCAGAACTCCTTTCATATGAAAGGAGTTCATTGAAGGTGACCTGTTCACCTAAAGTGCTGCTTGAAAGCTTTAAAAAGTAATATAAAATTTGTAAAAGCTAGTGTGAACAATATCGCTTTAGAAAAAAGCGACTGATAAGCAATCCTGTTCAATAAAGCTGAGCCCAGGGTTAAAGTTCTTTTGTGACTATTACTTCAGCGGACTGGTAATCATCTGGTTAATGATATTATATTTTGCTCTTTTGAGCAAGAGATACATTGAATATCAAATAGTGGGAGTGAATTTGAACAGACTTTGCCCTGATACTCGAAAACCTGCAAAACATGTTCCAGATTCACTAATTTGAAGGCTTTTTCATGTTTAAATATAAAGAAAGGAGGCAAGGTTGTAATCCTATCACTTCTGCAGGTTAGGTGATAGATGCATGTCAGAAAACTCACCTCTGTGTACTTCTATGTTTATTTTTTTTTTGAGGCACCACATTTATCTTGCCACATTTTAAACCACAGTGTCAATTAGTATTTGTGGGAACCAAGAAAGATGTATTGGGCTTGCTGGGTCTTGCTACTCAGTCTCTTTAAGTAGATGTTTCTACACAAAGAATATCTTGCTAACTGTAATTCATCTAACTGATGGAAAGCAGCAGTAGGTGTCTTCAGCTCCTGTAGGGTAAAGTTTTATGTGCCAACCAGCTGATTGAACAGATTGTTCTCATCAGTAAATACAGGACATCTCATACTCCCCATTTTCTCCTTTTTACTGCTTTGCTCCCAACCTTCATGGTGTTGCTGCCCTGTCTTTTCTTAGTGCTTGTTCAGCTCTGCTCGTGATTCTTTGCAGAGCTGCCTTAAATCTGGTTATGCTTTTTTTGTTTACTTTCTGATGGTTTAGTTCATCAGATTGACTTAGGTGGAGGTTGACTGATTGTCAAGGCTGGCAAGTAGAAGAGGAGGAGTGGAAATGATGCAAAAGTAGGCAGGTCCCTTCCATAGGTAGCAAGCTGCTGTGTCCCCCTCACCTCATCTAATGAAATCTATACCTTGTGTAGTGAATGTTGGAGCAGGGTTGAGAGAGAACCTGTGACTGCTGGTCTCGAGTGTTGATTTCAGGAAGTGACTTTTGTTTCTGTTTCTTGACCTCTCATTCCCCTTTATCAATCCATTTTCCTCCTGCTGGTGCTTCATTCAAAACAATACTTTGCTACTCATTAATGCTTAAAATGTGAAATGATTCACTCTTAGTCAAAGAATCAAGATATTTTAGCAATGAAGTAGTGATTGCTCTGGAAAAGAAGCTGGTTTCTTCAGAGCATAGTTAAATGCTGGTGGGAATAAGAGAAAGGCAGAGGCTAAGTGGCTGGAAGAATTAGAAATGGAGAAGGTAATGCCTCTGTGTTTCTAGCAAGGGCAGCGCTGAAAGAAGTGAGAAGAATATGCACTCCTTAGTTATAAGGGAAGACGTTGCAAACCTGCATAAGAGCAGATCTGGTTGAGAAATGCTGGTGAAATAACTGTGTGGTTATGAATCACTGACTGCTGTTTTTCTGCTGTGGATGGAGCAGCTCCAACAGTATTGCCAAAATCATAGTTTAAAAATTACACAATGTAAGATATTGTTGATCTCAAGTCACTCTTGTCTTATTGCTCTGAGTTTTTAGTTGATGCACTGCAGAAGAAAAGTTTTTGGTTTTTTTTTAGAACAAAGGCTAAATGGAGCAAATCTTAACACTAGTTTTAATTCTAGTAAATCCAGCCTGGTTTCACTGGGCCTTTCCTTACTGCCTTAGGTGATGCAGCTAGCTTTGCATGTGTGCTGTGCACCTGTTTCTTATTGTAGCTGCAGGTTTGTCATCTGTGCCGTCATATTTTAATATTAGTAACATGTAGGATCAAATAGACCTCGGACAATCAGACAATGAATTGAGTGCAAAGTGTTGAGGTCATCTGGAGAAAAATGTCACCCACTTCATTCCCAGTCTTATGGATACTGCTTTCCCACCAAGGCAGCAAACATTTACTGATCGTATGTTCTTTTGCTTCTGGAGTTCCGATGGTGCACTGTTGGAAGGCAGTATTGTGCTCAAGGATATTGTGCTCCCATTTAAAGAAAATAACCAGAAGCCAGCAACACTGTTTTCAAAATGAGTTATATATATGATGATGATGGAATGCTTTCCCATGCAGTCTTGCTGTCTCAGCATAATTCTACTCTGTGCATGACACACAAGCAGCAAAAGCCTGAGATTTTGTTTCTGCAAGACATGCTGTTTATTACTAGCATCAGCAGTAGTACTTAATGTTGCTTCAGCCAGAACCTCCTCCATTCCACTTGCATCCTCCCTGCATTGCCTCCTACCTCAGGCTTTTAATAGGTTCAGACTTACCCCAGCTGAAGTATTTATAATTGACCTAAAATCCAAATGGGTTTTGGTTTTGGCCATGAGGGCAGAATCTTAAGGTATCCAGAGAGACTCTAACTCTTGCGAGAGGTAGCTCTGGAACATGATACTACAGAGATCGGAATAGTCCCAGTCCAGTGAGATGAGTTATGACATGTATTATCGTGTGTAAAATATTGGGTAGGTGTTGTACCAGAAATGGAATGACACTAAGTACAGCAGTAACTTTCAGTCACTGAGAGGTTGGTGATTTTTTGTTTTCTTTATTTTGTTCGGGTTTTGTTTCGTTTTTTGAAAATGTGACCTTTTATGTATTTTCTTGGATTGTTTGCTGCTCTTTTCAGGAGTGGCTGTTTAATAGAAAGTAGTAAAAGCCTCTAGAGTTACAGCTGTGTCTCAGTTCTGCAGTTAGCCTGTATCTAATGGGCTGCTGTTGAAACAGAAAAAGTGGTATATTTAATACTTAAAATTTGTCAGTTAAATAGTTAAAATTTACCTGGCAAAATGTGAGTGTTCTGAAGTATTTCAAAAGATTAATATTCTGTTTAGGATCATAATTTTGGGGTTGTTTTTAGAGAAGAAGGAACAAAATCAATCCGGTGTGGTTGTCTATTCTCAGTATAATGAAAAAGTTACTGTCATTTTTCTAGGGGTCACCTCTGTTTGATCTTATCAAGCAGTCAAAAGAACGAGAAGGCCAAACTGAACAGCCTGAGCCCACTTCCACTCTCAGTCTGCCTCTCCAGCATAATCACACTGCAGCAGATCTGTAAGTGACATGTTAATATCACCCTTAATATTTAACTCCACTTGTGTTCTGTTTTTCTACTTGTTAGCCTTGGTACTTAGGCTTGGTACATGTTGGAGTGTTGTATTTGCTGCTGCTTATTACATATGTAAATTTAACTTACTTAAATTCTGAAATACTTTCTTCAAGCCCTATTAAACTTGTACTTGCAAACTGTTATCTTACTTGCTCAGGAATAAGTCCCTTTATCAAGTATTTAATCAATAACTTGAAGTTTTAATTCCTGGTACGGGAATAGCAGGTTACAGGAGAAATTTATTTCTTCTAATAGGGAAAGAGTTCCTGCAAGTATTATTCATGTGAGATTATTCCTTCATCCTGTGATGCTAAGTGCCTAATACATATTGAATCTCCAGCTATCTTTCTCCTGTGAGATCTCCTAAGAAGAAAGGACCTCCTCTAGGTGGTACTTCCACTTCAGATGCTCAGCCAGGTGTTACTCCTCAAACACAGAAGCCACAGAAATCTACCTCCCTCTCTCTGTTCTACAAAAAAGGTTTGTTGCTTCTGTAGGTGCCAAAACTGCAAAGTCATCTCCTGTTATTTTTCCTTTTGGGATTCTGGAGCTCAACATTTTTTAACGATTATAGTCGAATCTGTAATAAACAGTGTGCAGACCCTCAGGTGTCCCTGGAAGAAATAGTAAAACGGTGCCAACAGGTCAGTGCTTGCACTCTACACACTGTGAGTTCCAACTGAAAACCTATCTGCTGATGGTAAGAATGGCCATATGGGCTCAGGTGGAGGCTTCTGTCATAGCATCCTGTCTCCAGCTGTGACCATAAATAGATGTCATGGGAAGCTTAAGACGGTGTATGGTGCTTCCCCTGAATGCTTTCCCAGGCTTTAACTTTTGCCAGCTTAGGGGTTTTCCTGAGTCTTTTTCAACGTGTCTGCTTAGTGCTCTCATGTTCCAAGTACTTATTTAGACACTTTTTGAAGTGACCTGGACACAGCGTGCACAGCATTGTTTAGTGTGGACTTCTGTGTGTCCACTGCATGTTGTATAAAGAATCTTTTCTATATATTTTGATTGAGCCTGGCATCTGCTAATTTCATTTGATGGCTTACAGTTTCTGTAGTGGGAAATGATGAACATTCAGTTGCTGTCCATTCTCCATCATGTTCCTTTTGTTTGTCACTCTTATTACAATTTCAGTTTATTTTATTTCTCTGTTTTTGAAGTGTATCTGCTGGCCTATCTCCGACTGCGTACCCTGTTCTTTCGACTTCTTTCTGACCATCCTGACCTGGAACCCTTGATCTGGACCCTCTTCCAGCACACACTGCAGAATGAGTATGAGCTTATGAGAGACAGGCACTTGGACCAGGTAACATTAACAAGAAAGTTCTGAAACTGAACAAAATGTTGCTCATACATTCTTTAGCCATTAGAAATAATAACCTGAGTTTTTATTTCTCTGTGGGTCATTCAAAGGAGAAATTAATTTAGAGTGAAGTTTACCATCAGTTTTTTTTAAGTACTGACAGTGACTTTGAGATCTTCAACTACCATTTGCAGCGATGTTCAAAATAATGAAGACACAACAAGTTTTATAATAATTTGCATAAGAAAATACTGATTTTCTTCAGGAAGACAACATGTGGCTGATGAAAGTTTTGTTATTCAAGCCTAAAATTGCAGCATATAAAAGGAGTTTGAGAAGATACTATCAGCTCCAATTGATTGTCATACAGAACTAGAGGAAACAGTAGTTGACTTACATTCTGGAAGGTCTTATGAAGAGAGTTGCATGCTGGTTTACAGAGCACAATCAGTAATTGAAGTTCATCAATTGATTACTTGAAGAAGCTGCATTAATTTTCTGCATTTCCAATTGTCTTGTCTTGTTTCTTTTATAGGTCATGATGTGTTCCATGTATGGCATATGCAAAGTAAAGAATGTAGATCTTAGATTTAAAACAATTGTTTCGGCCTACAAGGAGCTTCCCAACACAAATCAAGAGGTATGAAAATATTTTAATGTTACCCCTCCATAAAAATGTTATAAACTAATTATATATCTCTGTCTAAAGCAAGATAAAACTACGCCTGAACATCAAATGAAGACTTCTGCTTCACTGCATCTCTGTTTTGTGGAGGAGAAAACTGGCTCTAAATGTTTCTTTAAACATCTCACACAAGTAGTTTGGTAACTCTCCTCAGAAAGCGAACTTCATTCCACTTTTTTACTTAAAGTTACTAAATAATGGTTTATGATTCTCTTTGGAGACTAGATCAGAGATTCAGGTCTAGAGCTGATAGGATTTTCAAATGCAGCCCAAGTTCCTTTAAGCGTTAATGTCCATGGAGCATTAAGGGAAGAGAAGCAGACAGCTTTCTGGAGAAGCTTTCAATAGAAATATGGTTAGATATCAAACAGATGTGTATATATATAAGTTGCAGGCTTAACTGTAACATTAAGAAGTTCCCTTCTTTGTCAGGGCCTTACGTTTTTGCATGAAACAGTAACTAAATTAATAGAAAAGATCTCACTGAACAGCCAGTTGAACTGTAGCATCCTTTAGCAGCAGAATTTCTCATTGGTTTTGTGCATCTTGGCGAAACTCCAGGCTTTTGTCTGTAAGCCTTAAGAACTATTTCATCATCAGGACAGTAATGATGTTTTTTAGCCTTCCGAGGTGTGCACAGTAGTTACAGTTGTGTGTGTGAAAGTAAATGGAGCTTAAATACGGGTAATGTTATCAACATGTTATCACTAAGGTGCTGTGCCAGTTAATTAAATAGATGCTTCTACTGGTGTTCATACATGTTTGGAAAAACAATTAAGAACTGTTCTAAGCAATAGTTCCAATGGCTTGCATACACTACACATGCCATAGAATTACAGAATAGTTAGGGATGGAAAGGACCTGAAGATCATCTAGTTCCAACACCCCTGCCATGGGCAGGGACACCTCACACTAAACCATGCCACCCAAGGCTATGTCCA